>CAUYQG010124497.1:0-22515 GCA_963574415.1 Tarsius wallacei | reverse complement strand
TCTAAAGACATAGACATACAGAAACAGAATCTAGGGAAAAGATACAGAAAAAGTTTAATGCATCAACATTAATAATAAACAAAATAAACTTAGGATAAAGTAACATTATAAGAAATATTTACCAAAACTACCTTTTTTTTTTTAGTAGGAGTCTCACTCTATCACCCAGGCTGTAGTGCAGTGGCACACTCACAACCACTGCAGCCTTGACCTGCTGGACTCAGGTGATCCTTCCGCCTCAGCCTTCCAAGTAGCTGGAACCACAGGGGTGCGCCACCAAACCTGGCTAATTTTTTTTATTTATTGTGGAGACAAGGACTTGCCAAATTGCCAAAACTGGTCTTGAACCCCTGGGTTCAGGCAATCTTCTCACCTCTGCTCCCAAAGTGCTGGGATTACAAGTGTAAACCACCATGTGAGGCTAAAACAACATTCTAATCTAGGTTATATCTAACAACATAGCTTTGAGTTATGTAAAATTAAAAAATTACAAAAACATGAAAAGAAATTAACAGATGACTACGTATTTCCAAGTGAAGGAAAAGAATGTCAAACAAATAATAAATTAGTAAAGGTGTGAAAAAAATTTTTAAAACTTAATTATATATATGAAATAACATATATATTCTATACAGCAAACATACAGAGGAAATATATACTTTGCTATTATACATGAAGCATTTATAAATTTGATATAATCGGCCGGGTGCGGTGCCTCAAGCCTGTAATCCCAGCACTTTGGGAGGCTGAGGTGAGAGGATTGCCTGAGCTCAGGAGTTTGAGAACAACCTGGACAATTTGGTGAGATCTCATCCCTAAAATAAACAAACAAACAAAAATAAACAGGGCATGGTAGCCTGAGTCTGAGCCTAGCAGTTTGAGACTGCAGTGGCCATGAATGTGCCACTGCACTTCAGTCTGGGCAATAGAGTGATATAATTTGTAAGAAAATTCTAGCCGGGCTCGGTGGCTCAGCCTGTAATCCCGCACTTTGGGAGGCTGAGGTGAATGGATTGCCTGAGCCCGTGGGTTCGAGACCCGCCTGGGCAACTTGGCGAGACCTCATCTCTACAATAAATCAAAAAATCAGCCGGGCGTGGTAGCGCATGCCTGTAATTCCGGCTACTCGGAAGGCTGAGGCGGAAGGATCACCGGAGTCCGGCTGGTCGAGGCTGCAGTGGCCGGGAGCGGCCACTGCACTCCAGTCTGGGCGACAGAGTGAGACTCCAACTCAAAAAAAAAGAGAAAATTCTACTTTCTCTGAACATAGTGATTTTAAGTGGATAAAAGGGATGGGTTGAGAAGAAATTATTGAGGGGGAAAGATACACATCTAAAATATGTTTTATCTCCTTAATTATTTCGCTTTAGCCAGCATGATAGTTGATTAGTCCAAATCCCTCAGATACATGGAAGGTAATCTGGGGTAGCAAACAATAAAACATTTTTTTTTAAGGAAGGTACCAATTTAGGGATATCAGTGGTTAATTCACTCAAACCATGTTATTGCATAGCCAACATATGTGCCTCATGCAGGGTTGGTGCTGTGTTCCCTGGAACTTCAGTACCTGTTTAAATACAAGGGAAATACAATTTAAACTGAGAAAATGACAATAGCCTAACCCAGTTTTAGAGAAGCAACTTTTAACTCCCTGCTTTAGAGTATCTGACTCTTTTCCTAAAGGGTATAATTATAAGACTGTTACACACACACACACACACACACACTCACACGCAATGTATAAATTAGAAAAGGAGGAGACTGTATTTCTTATAAAGAGTTACTGCTTGCAATCTAGTCATCCCGCGGGCTGGGACGTGTGCCTTCTCCAGAAGACCAGAGAAAGACACATTAAATACAGAGAGGTTGGAGTAGAAATGTAATGCTGAAAGGACTGGCTAAATACACTTATTAGGGTTACAGGAAGAGTCATGAATATTCATGAAGGTGGTCCTGATGCTTGCATATTAAACAAACATGCAAGTAACATACCACCCATGTTCACTTTGAATTGCAGACTTAATGTTTGAATGTATTACAATTAGCCCCGTATGTCAAAAGGTCTTTTCAGGGCACAGAGGCATGCAAATGTGCAACCTGTGTAAACTGACCAGAACTGGGTCTGGTCTTCTTATCTGGAAAAAATTACTGAAATCAATCTTCTGTCCAATAAAAGCAGTAGCTATGGCTGGTGGAACAAGAGTTCAGTTTGTCAGCATCAACGAGCTGGATGAGTTTTAATTGTTTAAGTATTCTTATCTGGAGGCCAGCACTTGTTTAACTGCTAGAGAAAATGAAAAATCTGCTGCAGTTAGAACATAGTTTATTCTTTAAGAGTAGGGTTGTGAGACTTAATCCTTGCCTGGCATAGCCTTAAGTTCTGTTTATAATTTGGTATCTTATTACCACAAAGTGTCTGTTCTATCAGTCTTATGATTTTTAATTTTAATATTAATACTGGTCAGCTGTTGTGTCTAAACTGTGCAATGGGGGTGTATGATGACCTCCCATCCCATCATGGCCAGGAACTCAGTTTTAATGTGTTTTAGGGGGACTTTTTGGTTACAAGGGGATCTGTTCAGTTGATGGGGGGGTTAGAATTTTTTTTTTTTTTTTTTTTTAGTTTACACCAATGAGAATAATTTTGGGGCCTCAAAATAAAAACAATTATACATTATGAAAGACAGTAAATTTCTAACACGGGGGAACATTGCTTCATCCTAAATAGGACTTTTTTCTTTTTTTCATTTTCAGAGATGAGGTCTTGCTCTATTGTCCAGGTTGGAGTGCAGTGGCATGAGCATAACTCACAGCAGCCTCGAACTCCTGGGCTTAAGTGATCCTCCAATTTCATCCTTCCAAGTACTAGGATTACAGGCATGAACCACCATATTTGATGAGACTCTATTTTCTACCGGTGTAATGGCAAGTTACTATTTTATTTGTGTCAAAAAGTTACATAACAATTTCAGTTCTTCACCCTGAGAAACTCACTTTGTGAAATTTGGGGAACTCAGCTTTTGCTACTAGAATTGCAGAAAGCAAAAATGAAAGATTTATTTATTTATTATTTTTTTTTGAGTTGGAGTCTCACTCTGTTGCCCAGACTGGAGTGCAGTGGCCGCTCCCGGCCACTGCAGCCTCGACTTGCTGGGCTCCGGTGATCCTTCCGCCTCAGCCTTCCAAGTAGCTGGAACTACAGGCGCGCGCTACCACGCCCGGCTGATTTTTTTATTGTCGAGATGAGGTCTCACCAAGTTGCCCAGGGGGGTCTCGAACCCGCGGGCTCAGGCAATCCACTCACCTCAGCCTCCCAAGGCACGGGATTACAGGCTGAGCCACCGAGCCCGGCTAAAAAATGAAAGATTTAATAGCATCCGCTGGCTTTGTACAACATGATGGCCCTAGATGTAACTTTCATCTCAATGATAATAACAAGTAATTGTAAGCATTATAAGCACTGTGCTCAGCATTTTATACACACAATAGCATTTCATCTTCACAATCCTGGAAGCTCTAATATACAGATGGGAACATTGAGACCCACTGACATCTATGTCAGTTTTCAAATGCCAAGATTCATGTTCAGACAGTATGATTTCAAACTTTTTGGACTTAGTGATCGCCTTAAGTCTAATCTAATAAGAAGCTGAATTACCACTTTCTATTACAGAGGAGAGATTCATTCATTAGGTGTAGAAATAATTAGATGTCTTCTAAGGTAAAAGTTACCATACTCATAAGAGATGCTTCTATACTGAACTGGGACTGGGTCTAAGAAGAAATCAGTGAGTGCCTGGAAATAAAGCAGTAAGAATCTGGATAAACGTATTATCTTATTCTGGCTCCTTGGAATTCTGCCTTCACTGGGGTAGCAAATCCTCTGTCCTTTATTTCATCTCCTTCTGCTATCTTAGGTTGATATGTGCATTGCTTGACCCTGGCATCAAAGGCAGTCCCTTTCCTCTCTGTCCTCTTTGCTCTCACAGGCATTGATCCACCCATCTTTTAGCTTTCCCAACCTGTCAATCAGTTGGTTCACTAGCCAAGAACAAAACTTGGGTAGCCTGACATTCAGAAGGATAAGGAAACCTTATTCCTGCTCTCTGTGGACCCTTACTTAGTCTAATAGGAGACGTGAGGCAAACAAAATAACTGTCAGCACGAAAAACAAAAAGAAAACGCCATATCAAAATAAGGGCCAACAGTGATCTGCCATCCCTGCCAGAGAATCTTTCTTGAAGATCGCGGTAATTTGAAGCAACCTTGATAAACAATTATTTCTGAGCATTAGCCCTAAAGATTAAGTAATGTCCTTGCAAAAAGAATCAATGTTTGGGTTGAAAGAGAGTAGAGGACAGAGAAGAGTACTCATTCAAAGAGGTCTGAAACACACAAAAAAACAAACTTTATTAGAAGATTTAGAGGAAATAAAATGGCCTGAGAGCTGGGAACAATGAGTCTACATGAGAAGGACAGCAGTGAACTCAATGGATACTGATATTCTTATTAACAGTAGCAATAATGGTTCATAATACTCTGAGGCCTCTAAAGGCCAAGGTCACTCATCTGATAGTCACTAAGCAAATTATCCTCACCTAACAGGGTGCCTGACATAGGGTTGCCGCTGAAACTTTAAAAAATACATAAACCTTGCAGATTGGAGGAGTAAACCCTTTCAGCACTTTATGTATAATAATTAGTGATCACACTTACTCTTTGAATACTGTATTTCCTTTGGAACTCTTCTTAGGTTTAGTGATTAGAATGAAAGCTCTGTGAAGTAGGTACAAGATCATGGTCAATAAAACCGGGCTCTGGGACCAGACATGATTGATTTTCTGGGCTGGATTGCTAACGATTAGCTCTGTACATTTGTACGAGTTATTGCAATTCTGTGTTTCACGTTTCTTATTTTGAAGAAAAAAGAAGGTCAATATTTATTTCATAGAATTACTGTGATGATAAATAAGACAACACTTGTAAGGTCATTAGATTAGGTTCAGACACTTAAAAACATTCGCTTTTCGGAGCACAGGGTCCCGCTGTGGCAGCAGACAGCAGCAGCGTGCGGCGACCCCGGACGAGGCGGGTCGATGGTCCTGGCAGCCTAGGAGCACGCTGGCGCCGCTGCGCCTGGGGCCAGAGCAATGAAGATGGTCTTGACCTGGTTCCAATCCCGCAGCTGCTGCCTGCGCTGTCACGTCCGCCACGGCACCATCCTGCTCGGAGTCTGGTACCTGACCATCAATGCCGTGTTACAGTTGATTTTATTGAGCGACCTGGCCCATCAAGATCAACATCACTTTTCAAGTTCTGAACTGGGGGAGGTGAATTTGAGTTTATGGTGATGCCAACGTATGTATTGCTACTGCGATTTCTCACGATCCTGATATGTGCAAGGACTATTTATGAGCATATAAGCAACACAGCCTGGATTGTCCCATTCTTCTGTTGCCAGATCTACGATTTTGCCCCAAACACCTTGGTCACAATCACTGTGCTTGTTTACCGAAAATCCATTCAGAAATATGTACAACAGCTGTCTCCTAATTTTCCCTACAGAGATGATATCGTGTCTTGTTATTCTTCTGTTTATTATCATTATCTTGATTTTTTTTTAAGTTGGAGTCTCACTCCGTCGCCCAGGCTGGAGTGCAGCGGCATGCTCACCGCCATCCCAGCATCAACCTGTTGGGCTCTCACGATCCTTCTGCTTCAGCCTTCCAAGTAGCTGGAACTACAGGCGCACGCTACCACGCCCTGCTAATTTTTTGATTTTATTGTGCCAGGTGGATCTTGACCTTTAAGGGTTACTTCATTAGCTGTGTTTGGAACTGCTACCTATACGTCAATGGCAGGAACTCCTCCAGTCCTGGTTTGTTACCAGCAGTGACAACTGTGGTACTGTTATCCCCATACATGATGCCCCTGTGAATGGCGCTGCAGAGGAGCTGCTGCCCTCCTGCCTTCCTGTCTAAGCCTGCAAGTCGGAGCTGAGAGCAGCAGCTTGGCTTTTCAGACTTCTGAGCAATTGTTCTGTTCTTCCACTTTTGAGGTAAGCTCTCTGAGCTGATTTGCTGCTGAAATGCTACATTTTAAAAGTTTGATGTCAAGTGGAAACACTGTGTAGTTTTAAACATGTGTTTTAGGGAGAACACTGTGACAGGTTAGCAGTACAATTCTTTCTGTGGGGTGGGGTGGGTGGGGTGTAACTGACTTTCCTAGTCTTCCCTTCTTCTCCTAGGCAATGAAACTTACCCAGAATGGTCAGAGAAATTTGTTTGTACCTGCTGGTCCCCGGCATTGGGCAATTAGTCACACTATCTCTCTGTTCCCTGTCTCTTTTGAAAGTGTAAAATAAAAATAAAAATTAGACAATGTTTTTCTTAAACCATTCCAGTGAAGAGAACAAACCTTTAAGAAAACAGGAATGTCAGTTGTATAATCATCGCTCTACTTAGGTAAATAGCAGTCCTTATATATGTGTGTATTACAAGACTTTCCATAACTTTTTTTTTTCAAAGTCACTGTGTCCAGACTGGAGTGCAGTGGTATGCTCATGGCCACCACAGCCTCTATCTGCTGGGCTCAGGCAATCCTTCTGTGTCAGCCTTCCAAGTAACTGGAAATATAGGCATGAGCCACCACACCCCACACCTAGATAATTATTATTATTATTATTATTTGTCATAGAGACCAATTCACGCCAAGTTGTCCAGGCTGTCTCGAACCCCTGGGCTCAGGCAATCCTCTCGCCTCTGCCTCCCAAAGTGCTGGGACTACAGGTGTGAGCCACTTCTTCCAGCTTCCATAACCTTTGTTATGACTTCAATTCAGTGACAGTTTTAAATTTACTGGTCAAAAATTTTCTCCTGGGGCTGAATTAAGACCTTTAGACACACCTGGCAGTGAGAGCAGCACCATCTGGGGACTACCTACATGACCCTAGGCAAGTTATTAAACTTCTTTGAGCTTTAGTTTTAACACTTAAATAATGCTGATGTCTGATCAATTTACTTCAGAATATCTTACATTTCAAGAGAACTGACATAGGTGAAAATGTTTTAAATAATAATGTGCCAGAGAAGTATAGTTAACTATTATTGTTATTGATTTTTGTGTATCTTCTTTGGCTCTAAAATGCTGTAACACATCATGTATGTGAGTTTGAGAATTAAATAAGCTAAAAGTGAAGAAAGCTTCTCTCTAATGTCAAGAAACTTTATTTATGTAGAATGCTGAGTGACATAGAGATTTATTGCTGGAAAGGGCATTGGAGAAAATTTAACAGAAGCAATTTTCCTAACTGTGATGTCGCTCATGCTTGTTCCATCCTGCTTCCTGGCCTCACTCACATGTCAGATCACAAAAGAAAAGATGGGAGTCGTGAGGAGGATGTCAATCTGTGTTAAAAGCAGGAGAGTCCACGTATTCTGCTTCAGCTATTAAAAGCATGACAAAAGCACTGATGTAAACTGGATATCCAACTACCACTAGTGACCTGGACACAACAGTTTATCATACTTTTTAAAAATGATAGAACAACCCGGGCTCGGTGGCTCAGCCTGTAATCCCGCGCCTTTGGGAGGCTGAGGTGAGTGGATTGCCTGAGCCCGCGGGTTCGAGTCCCGCCTGGGCAGGCGAGACCTCATCTCTACAATAAATCAAAAAATTAGCCGGGCATGGTAGCGCGCGCCTGTAGTTCCAGCTACTCGGAAGGCTGAGGCGGAAGGATCGCCGAAGCCCAGCAGGTCGAGGCTGCGGTGTCTGGGAGCGGCCACTGCACTCCAGTCTGGGTGACAGTGAGACTCCAAATAAAAAAAAAAAAAAATGATAGAACAAATAGCTGAAGCAATAGAAAAAGAGCACAATCATGGACGAGGAACAATGAAAGTCTACACTTCCAAGAGGATTCTCAGAATCTCCAGGATCTGGATCTATCTCCCAGCCCCATCAGACCTCTTCTGATAGTGGAAAAGTCTTCCAATAGCATCTTTCATGTCCTTGTTCCTCAGGCTGTAGATGATAGGGTTGAGGAAGGGAGCAAGGATAACAAAAGTGACAGCAATTGCTGTGTCCCAAAACACGGAATAGGTGACTGAGAATCGCAAATACATGACAGCCACACTGCCAAAAAATAGCAAAAACACGACAAGGTGGGAAGCACAGGTGGAAAAGGCCTTGTAACGACCCTCAGCTGAGGGCATTCCCAGAATCACCACGATGATCCGGATATAGGATAGGGCAATGATCAGGAAGGAGGCCAGGATCTCAACTGCATGGATGGCATCCACAATGACCACTAGGGATGTATCTGTGCAGGCCAAGCTCAGCACAGGTGTGAAGTCACAGAATATCTGGTGAATCTGTTTGGAACCACAGAATGGAAGAGTGGCAATCCATGTGATCTCAGGAAACACAAGAAGAAAGCCACAAAGACAGGATCCAGCTGTCAGCTGGATGCAAAGTTTGGGAGTCATTATGGTCAGGTAACGGAGAGGATTGCAGATAGCTATGTACCTGTCAATGGCCATTGCTGTAAGGACACAGCCTTCTGTGATACCAAGTGAGTGAAAGAAGTACATCTGCATAAGGCAACCAGTCAAGGAGATGGTCTTCTGCTCACTGACTAGGCTGGAAAGCATCTTGGGGATGGTGGTTGTGGTATACCAGATCTCCAGGAAGGAGAGAACACTAATAAAGAAATACATAGGGGTGTGCAGAGCCATGTCCACCTGGATGACAATAAATATCATTAGGTTTCCAGTTACAATAAATCCATAGATAAGAAGCAAGGGAATAAAGAATAAGAGACCACCTTCGTGTAGTTTTGGGAATATGGCAAAGAAGAACTCAGTCACCATTGTCTGATTCTTCCTGATCATCAGCTGTGTCATCTGTGAACAGAAGAAAGGAGACAAAGAAACATTTAGAGTGAAATTATAACTACCAACTGAATATTGCTTTATTCCTTTATGTAGTAATTTACTTAACCTTATTCCAGAGTCCTAAACTGGTTAGTTAGTAATATATCTTAAGATGTACATCCATGTCAGAAACATCTGGAATATTTGCCTTTGAGTCCCGAATGCCTTTTTTTTTTTTAAATGAACATCCTCAATAGATGTGAAGAAAGCATAAAGCAATACACAAATTTAACTCTTTGGAAATATTTCCTGGAGGTCCAGTCACTTCTTAATTTCTGAGTCTCTTATTCACTCTCTGTCCTTTTTATTTAGCCTTGAAAATTATACCTTCATTTTTAATTATTCTCTTCTCCTGTTCTTCAGAAAAGTTATTTTAAAAAAATACAAAAACACTATTGGGAGCTTTTCTTCCAATAATTCCTTATGTTGCTTTCCTCATCTTTTCCAGAATTAATATTCAGCCTGTGATTGAATAACAAATTCACCTTTATAGCCCTGCTTCTTTTTCCTGTTTGTTTCATAGTAACATGTCTATTTCTCATAAAACGGTAAATACCCAGAAATGAGAAAATATTTTTCCTTGCATCTTCTACTTTCTCTGTAACCCCCTCCCTTCTTTTCCTCCTCTATCAGTGGTTGATATTGATAGTTGTTCAAACCAAGAGTCTCTTTAGAATCATCTTGCACCTGATTAATGGCCACTGATTTCTAGATAAGCATGTAACTCCAGCTTCACACATCCCATTCCACCTATGAAGGCCACATCTAAGAGCCAAAGTGATAAAACTATTCTGAGTTTTAAAAATATATATTCCTATTATAACCATCACTTCCTTGGGAAAGCAGAGCCACAAAAATCAGCCACAGTTGAAATCAGACCAGCATCTACTTGCTGAGGTGAAAGGGCAGCTAAGCTTTTGCAAGGCTAAAGTTAGTGCATTACCTTTCACCTTGACTATTTTAGCATCTTTTCCACTGGTCCTTTTACCTCTAATGCATCATTCTATAGATGAGTGCTCCTAAGTATGGCATTTACTGTCTATCTTCTTTTCAAAAGCATTCAAGGAGAAAGCCCAAAAGGCTCAGCCTGATAATCACTGCCTTCTATAATGTGGTTCCAATCCAGTTTTGGAGCCAAATACCTACATACTAAACAGCTCAGCCAAATAGGACCAAAAACCCTGCATTTCTACTTTTGCTTATGCTATTCCTTCCTTACATTTTCTTTATTTTCTCCAACTGGAATCCTAGCTGCCAATGTCAACCAAATGCTCCCCTTTTCATGGAATTCTCTTTGACCTTCGGTGCCAAAAGTAATCACTCTCTCCTCTGACTTTTAAGAGGAGTGCTTTATTTTCTCTCTTTCATGAGATCTAAAATATCCTTACTTTCACTTTAAATATTTGCGTATCAAGATTATCTTCCCCACATAGACTGAAGGATCTTTAAAAGAAGCATACGGGATAAAAGAAGTAGTGTTGCTGAAGAGATCTTATGTCATGGCCATTATACTTGGCACTTTACATATTTTATTTTAAATACTTTATCTCATTTTTTTCTACTTATGATATAAAGATTGTCACTATTGTTACACAGGTAGAAAAACCAAGGACTAGATTTGGAAACCAGGTTTGTTGGTCTTAGAAGTCCACCACTTTTCTGTATCCCACAGTGGGTGGCACACAGGTCAGAGTTTATCAGCCATTTTGTTTTCTACTCTAACTGCTCCTATATATCTAGGATTATCCTGGATATGAGGTGAGAGGGTTCATATGGTTTCTTCAAGAGGTCAAAAGCAGATTCAAACAAATGCATGACAGAGTAAGGCAGATGATTGATAGAGGATTCTCTGCCTTGTGCCTCAAGCACTGAGGAAGAACAATATGAGAGGCAGGCTTTGGAAGGGGATAAGCAAAAATGCTTAGCAGAAGGGCAGCATCCACAAGGGGAAAGGCATGAGGAATGGAGGTGTTCTCCTACTAAGACATCCAATTCTCTGTCCTTCTGTGTTTGTTTTTTCTCAGTCTAAAACACCAGAGATTAGCCATGTTGAATAGTCATTACAGGGAACATGGATAGACAGAGGGAGACCGGCTATGAGAAAAGGCAAGAAAGTCCGTGCTAAGTGGCTCATAAAAGTCAGAAAGATGACTTTGTTGATCTAAGCTTGGGGTCCTTCTCACAGTAAACCTGCATCATTATTTATCCTTCACACATTTATTCAACTAACACCCATGTATTGATCGACCTTCTGCTATGTGCCAATCACTGTCATAGACTCAAGGGCTATATAAAGTGAACAAATATTTTTGCTCCTGAAACACATAAAGGACATTTAAAAAAAAAATCCCAGGGTGAACCCAAGGAGTTCAGCCGAAGAATATTTCTTGTGTCATGAAAAGAGACTTGAATTATATCAGACTTGAATTAGAAAAGCAGTAACTTGCTCTATGACTCCCTAGGAATTCATAATTCTTTGGGTTTCAACATAACCTTAGTGTTATCAGTATCTTCATTTGCTTGCTGAACTGTGTTCTTTCTAATTTTCCTTCCACATTTTATACCTCATTATTCTGATACTTCACTTATACAATAAAGTTCTAAAAACATAGCGCTTTGCCATGGAAGACTAGAGCAACAACTGGACTGTGAGGAATTAAGGATATGAGGAAACTATTGGGCAGGCACAGGGGGAGTAAAAAGCAGGTGAGATGATGCCCTGTCCATAGCTGTCTTTACAACTTACCCTGCCTGAGACAAGGAGAATGCTCCTCAGAATCTCTGCAGCCACTTGTTTCTTCTTCTGGTTTGTCAATGGGGATATAGATGTCTCTGAAATCTCTTCAGGGAATATCTGTAATGGAAAGATTGTCTTTCCTGGGAGTTTCTCTTTAGATGATGCAGTATCTAAAGGAACATGGAACATCTCACTCTCCCCTCTAAGGGACAAATTAGGAGAAAAGTGTTACACAGTAATTAGACATTCCCCAGGACCAGGTTTCAAAAGCTCCTTGTGGCTATCCAGCCTCCTCTCCATAGAGGAGTGTAAAGCGGGGCACTGGGGCCCAGCATAGGTGTGGGCATCAGAATAGACTTTAGTCAGGATCACGAGTCTCTGGAATACACATTCAGTAAACACTGTTTCCCTTTCTGCTTTCACTCATTTTTCACTATGATTTGTATTCATTCCCTTTGCTGCTATAAAGATAACACATATACTTTTAGAGTTTTAAAATGCATATCTCATTTTATTATTTAAAAATCATTTGTATGCTTATAAATTGTTAACATGGTACATTTTATATAATTCGCTTTTTACCACACTGAAAAAATAGTTGTGGTAAGCAAGACAAGAATTATTCCCATTCTGCAGACGGAGGACTCAGAGAAGCCAAAGGCTTCCTATGGTTCACACAGGCGATACAAGGTCTGAAAGGCATTGAATCTTAATTCTCTAAATTCAAATCTAGCTAAACACTAGTTTACCTTTTAATTATACCTCTACTACTTATCCCCAAGTATATATTTCCTGACTCAATCTTTTCTTGAGTTCCGGTGTCATTAACGGGACTTGGTTTTTCCAAAAAGAAGGAATTCAGGGACGCTAAAGGACCTCCCTGAGCTTCTGCCTGTGTTTCCAGCTCCATTGCCCACTCTGCTCCCTGCCTTACAACCTAAGTCCCAGAAAGCCACCACTTGTAGCTGTAGTCTCACAATGTTGTTCTGAACTGGTTTGTGTTGTTTTTTTGGTTTTTTTTGAGTCGAAGTCTCACTCTGTCGCCCAGACTGGAGTGCAGTGGCCGCTCCCGGCCACCGCAGCCTCGACCTGCTGGGCTCCAGCGATCCTTCGCCTCAGCCTTCCAAGTAGCTGGAACTACAGGCGCGCACTACCACGCCTGGCTAATTTTTTGATTTATTGTAGAGATGAGGTCTCGCTTGCCCAGGCGGGTCTCAAGCCCGCGGGCTCGGGCAATCCACTCACCTCAGCCTCCCGAGGCGTGGGATTACAGGCTGAGCCACCGAGCCCGGCTGTTTTTGTTGTTATAGTTGTTGTTTCTTCTGCTCTTCCCTTTTCCTGGAATTTCAACCCCATTTATGTTTTCCTTACCCAAAACACATGTGTGCGCTTCACCTCTGCCATTCTTACAAATCTTTTAAGATTTGATAACATCACCATTTCCTTCAGGAAGTCTTTCCTGATTCCCAGACTGCTTTAGAGGTCTCTCTTTTATGCTCTCAAACCATCTATTGTGTGCATCTGTTGTTGAAATTATCTAGTTATATGACTAGATAATAAGAAACTTGATGATTATCTAGCAGTATTTATATATATTTTAATATCCAATGCATAGCCTTGGGACTTTCAAAAGCTCAGGTAATATATGTTTAACAGAAAATCAACGAAGGTTCAGTGATGATATACAAGATGTATGTTTATAGATATTAAATGGACACGTTTATTTTGTTTGAAACGAAGAGCTTATAGAATGAAATAGTAAAGACATAGCACTGGAGAGCAAGGTTGGGTAGTGTGGCAGTCTTTGAATATCAGATGTGGGGATTTTTAATATATATTTTGCACTTAATATACATTATTAGATAATTTTTGAGTGGGGATTGATGCACAAAATTGCATCTTGACATTCAGAATGTAATAAAGCAGAGAAATGTTGGAAGTAACAAGTACCATTAAATTATTCAGCCAGTCCAGGTATAGTGATACATGTTTGTAATCCCAGCTATTCAGGAGGCTCAGGGGAAGTCTTGCTTGGGCTTAAGAGTTTGAGTGCAGCCTGGGCAATATAGTGAGATCACCATCTCAAAAAAGTAATTAAGTTTAAAGGTTAGATTTTAAAAAGATAAATTATTCAATTTAAATATATGATATGCATTGCAATATATAATGTAAAATCAAATTATTCAATTTGATCATATGACAAAGTTAAAATTGTGTCCTGAACTCATTTATTGAGCACCACGCCTATTAGTCATCAGGCCCTTTTCTGCAATAGTCTAGGGCAAAGGCCTAAAATAGGACTATAATAGTGGAATTAAAAGATAAAAGAAAAGGGAGTAGTTGTACCTATAGAATCAATAGGCTTTGACAACTGAAAGTGAAAATATTAGAGAACAGAGAAAATAAACAGAACAAGTGAAAGACTGGAGAGAATGACAACATACACAAGGAGGTAATGGTCTTGTAAAGAGGAGGAATAAAAGTGTGATTAGGAATGATAGGTATTTTGACATAGAGAAACGATTAAGAAAAGTACCAGAAGATCTTTCTTACTTGTGTATGGAAACTCACTGCAAATCAATGTCACAAAGGCAATGTGAAAATTTAAAAACCCGAATAGTACTGTTTGCATTAAGTAAATGAATTATTAAATTACTTTTTTTAAAAAGACAACGTTAAACCAAAATAGTTTAACATTAAGCTTTATCAAATAGCAAAGGAATGAAAACTTACAGTCTTGTAAGAACCCTTTCAGAATCTAGAAAGAAAGAGCACACTCGCTCAATGCATTTTATAGGACTATATTCCTGATACCAAAACTAGAAAGAATTGTATAAGAAAAGAATTGTATAAATCCTGTAAAAATTATACTCATATGCATAAATGCAAAAATTCTAAATTCTAAACAAATTCAATGGCATATTAATTTTTTAAATTATAAGTCCAAGATAAAATTGATTCCAAAATAAATGTTTGGTTAGTCTTACAGATCTATTGACATTACTCTCCATGTTATCTGGTTAAAGGGGAAAAATTGTACAGTCATATCAATAAGTGCAAAGAAAATATTTCATATAATTCAGTCTTATGATATAAAATCAAAAGGACTTAGCACACTAGGAACAGAAGGAAATTATTTGTAATACTAATACCATATTAATGCTAAGTTATATATTTTTTAAGTCGTAAAATTATACATGATGATGAAATATTAAAAGTGTTCTTTTTAAAATAAAAAGTATAAGACATAGGTACCCACCATAGAAAAGCAAAACTCTTTGGAAATAAAATAAAAATAGATATCATTAAGATTATAAAGAGGAAAGAATGACATTAGTTAAAGACGATATACAATTTTACATAGAAATTTCCAAAAAAAATAAAAACAAATTATAAGAAAAAGTTTGGTAAGTGAATAGATACAAACTGATATATTTAACAATTTCATTATTACATACTACAATAGTTGATAGAAAACATAATACAAAGATACCATTTGAAATATCAGCAAAAATAAGGAACTATTCAAAATGTGCTACATGTAAAACAAGGCACTTTATAAAACTGTGTTGGAAGATGTTAAACACCTAAATAAATGGATCCATATGCTGTATTAATGAATAAAATGTCTCAGTAGCATAAATATGTCAATCATCTACAAATCAATTGATTAATGCATTTTCCATCAAAATCCTATTTTGGATAGGGAGGAGTGGAGCATGTAAAAATGAGGGCCAAGAATAAAGCATTTTAAAGGAGAAGATTTGGTGAGGCTTGTTTTACCATGTATGAAAGGTTATTATAAAGCAATATACATAATAAAATACCAGTGGGAGTGAACATGCCAGTGGAAGTAAAAAAAGAAAAATAGACTGATGCAATATGGAATTTTGACATATGGGAGAGCAGATACAGCAGATCACATGTGAAAAGATGGACATAGCTGGTATAATAGGTCTGTGAGAAAGATGGATCATTTAACTAATAGTGCTAGAGCTTCAATTTGACCATATGACAAAGTTAAATAAAATTGTATCCTGAACTCATTACATGCCCACAAATCAGCCAAATGTGGATAAGAAATTTAATTTGAAAATTAAACTTTTAGAATAAAATTTAGGAAAATATTTTTATTATTTCAAGTAACATAAAAGTCTTAATTCAATAGAAATATAAGCAATAAATGAAAAGTCTGATTAATTCAACTATATAAATATATCCATTCACCAAATGCCACTATTAAAAAAGTGAAAAGACAGAACGCAAATACAGACTAAGAGTGTGTATTTGTAACATATATAATGGACATGAGTATTATTCAAAATATATAAAGAGCTTTTACAAATTAATAAGAAAAAGATAAGCAACCAAATGAGGATATACCATATGAGGTCTGATAATTAAGTTCACGAACTCATCCTAGAAAATGTGCTACATACCTCATTACTGGATATAACTACAGTCACCTTCAAAGTACTCCCCTTAGGAAGCTGTGGACTGATGCCAGCACTTAGTCCACCTGTCAAAGCAACTTCAAAACTCTTTCTGGAATAGCCGTAAGAGCTGTCATTGTATTACCCTTGATGTCTTGAATGCCATCAAAATGCCTTTTTTCAATATTTCCTTAATCTTCAGGTAAAGAAAAAAGTTACTGGAGACAGATCAGGTGAGTAAGGAGGGTGTTCCAACGCAGTTATTTGTTTACAGGCTAAAAACTCCCTCCCAGACAGTGCTGTGTGAGCTGGTGCATTGTTGTGCTGCAAAAGCTCTCTTGAGGGCCATTTTTGCACACACCTTTCTCAGGCCAAGATTTTCAGTTAAGATGTTCCTAACTATTTCTCTATTGATGTTTCTTTGGTCTGCTATGCTTCTCACAGTCAGCAGACAATTCTGCCACACAAGTCAATTAATTTTTGCAATGTTTTCATCAGTTCTGCTTGTTGCTGACCGTCCTGACCTCTTTTCATCAGTGACACTTTCTCTTCCCTCCGAAAAACATTCAATCCATTTGTACACTGCCGTTTTCTTCATGGCATTAGCCCCATAAACTTGGACTAACATGGCTCTGATTTTACTTCTACCCTTGCCAAGTTTAACAAGAAATGTAATGTTTGTTCATTGCTGTAATTCAAGCTCTGACATTCTCATGATAGCAGACAAAAACATGCAACAACAATAATAAACTCTACTCAGCAAGATACTGCCACACATTGACACAATGCCAAGGTTATGAAATCTTACCGAGTTGTTTGTACAGTGCTGCCAACAAAAGTGCACAGTGGTAAGTTTGCAAACTTAATTTTTGGACCTCGTATGTGTGTGTGTGTGTGTGTATGTGCATATGCACACATAGATATATAAAAAAATGTTCAATCTCATTGATAAGCAGGAAAGCACACATCAAAAGAATAGCATATTATTTATATAACAACCAAATAGCAACAAATATGACCATACATAACGTTAGAAAAAATATGCAATGAAAAATAGCATGCGTTGTTTAAGGTAGACAGATTTTGGAAAACAATTTTGAAGATGTGGATACTCTACAATACAAATAGTTCATGCCTAGTAAATGATGAAATTGTTTGATATTTATACAAGACAGCAGTAACTTTCTTTTAAAAGCTGCAACTAGATATACTGACATAAATGATTCTCAAAAACATAACGTAATGTGAATAGGCAAGTTGTAAAATAACACCTAAAATATAATTGTGTTTATCTAGATTTAAACAAACAGAAGTAAACAATATATTGTTTCTAACTGCGTATACATGTGCTTAATAGAATAATAATAATAATAATATGGGAGGAAAGAATTGGATTGAAGAAGAGCATATGGTGGCTTTCAAAGTTATTGGTAATGTTTTATTTTTTATTTTTTATTTTTATTTTTTTTGAGTTGGAGTTTCACTCTGTCGCCCAGACTGGAGTGCAGCGGCTGCTCCCGGCCACCGCAGCCTCAACTTGCTGGGCTCCGGCGATCCTTCCGCCTCAGCCTTCCAAGTAGCTGGAACTACAGGCGCGTGCTACCACGCCCGGCTGATTTTTTATTTATTGTAGAGATGAGGTCTTGCCAAGTTGCCCAGGCGGGTCTCGAACCCGCGGGCTCAAGCAATCCACTCACCTCAGCCTCCCAAAGCGCGGGATTACAGGGTGAACCTCCAAGCCTGGCTTGATTTTTTTTAAGTTGAAAATCAGTTAAAAGTATTTACAGATCATGTTACATAACTTTTTCCTTTAAAGTCAAGAAGAAATTATTACTCTCTGATTCCAGTGTCATGACTTCATGGAAAAAGTGACGAAATGAATTTCTCTTCCTCACATTCCACTTGTTACTCACCATCATGACACAGTAACCTTTGTTTCATAATTGAACCATGCTTTTTCATGGATGGCCCTCTCTTGGGCTCTGGAGTTTTCCAATTGCCTTTCTTCTTTAATTGCTGGAGAAAGAAAAATAAGTATTGTACTCATCATTATGTTCCTATTATGGTCCATCTTCGTATTTAAGCTCTCTCTTGCTTGGAATACATTTTATTTTTTCTGAAGCTCACTGACTTCCAAGTTACTTTTATTAGGATCATAATTTTGTATCATCTTTAATATATCCTGGAAGCTTTCAATGCTTTTGTTTTTTGCTTCCCCCCCCCCTTTTCCCTTCATTCCTATTCATGCATTCTGTGCCCTCTCACAGTCTAGGGGTTTTCAATTTCCTTGTCATTATGTTTAGTCTATGAAATCCCATGCTCTTTTCAACTCCAGCCCTTCCCTGCTACTTGCTTTGGCTGCTTTCCAAAGACTCCTGTCCAGCTATTATCCTAGGAATTCTCTTTGCTGTTTTCCTGAACTAAAGCCACCATTTTCTGGATCCTACATCTATGGCCTTCCTGCTTTATATCCTTGTATGCTGGAGCATATCCTTAAGTAACTCCCTAAAAAATGATGGCACAAGAGAAGTATAAGAGGGTAACTTTTTTGTATCTTTGTATGTCTGGAAATATCTTTGCTCTGCCCTCATGGTAGATTTAGAGTTTGACTATGTATAGTATGCTAGATTGAAAACAAAGTAAATTAATCTCAAAATTTTGAAGGAATTTCTCCATTGTCAGTATTTAATGTTGCTGAAATTTTTCTCATATTCTCAGACTCCTCTCTCTTTGTCTTCCTCCTGCTGCTCCTCTTCTTCTTCCCCCCTCCTGCCGCTCACCTTTTCTTCTCTCTCCTTCTCTCTCTCTCCTCCCTCCCTTCTCTGATTAGGATCTAATCACTACCCTTGATATTTTTAAATATTGCAACATATCTAGGTTGTCTTCCTCCTCCTCCCTATCTTAACTGTCCTCCATTTATCTAGCTTGATACTGAATGGGCTCTTTTATTTTTGAAGATTTGGGTCTCTTAATTAGTTTCAAATTGCTGGTATGACAAATGACCACAAACTTCGTGGCTTAAAACAAGTGTATTTTTCTGCAATCTGGAAGTCAGAAGTCCAAAATGAGTCAGCATGGCTGCATGCCTTCTTGAGGCTCTTTGAGAGAATCCATTTTCTTGCCTTTTCCAGCTTTTAGAGGCTGACTGCATTTTCTAACTTGTGGCCCTTTCCTCCACTTTCAAAATCAGTGGCTTCAAATCTCTCTTCATGACTCAGTGATCACATTGTCTTTTTCTCTCTGACTTTCTTGCCTCCTTCTTAGATTAGATTAGCTGGATAATCAAGGATAATATTCCATTCTCAAGATTCTTACTTAATCCCATCTGTAATTGAGACGTTCCAGGGATTAGGATGTAGCCATCTTTGGGAAGACTGTCTACCACAGTCTGCCCCTGGTCCCCTCAAAGATTTATGCCCGTACCACATGCAACATATATATAACCTTTCTCAATATCCTCAAACGTCTCAACCCATTACAGCATCAACTCAACATCTAAAATCTCACCTGTCTCATCAGCCTAAAGTTTCCTTAATCTAATCACTAAATTAATTGTGGGTAAGACTCTGAGCATGACCCATTCTAAGGCAAAATTCCTCTCTATCTGTGAACTTGTGAAACTCAAGAAAGACAAGTTATCTGTTCCCCAAGTTCAATGGTGGGACAAGCATAATATATCATTTACAGACATTTTCATTCAAAAAGGGAGACAGGATGGACAGCTTAACAATGTTGATTCCGCCAGTCCATGAGCATGGAATATTTTTCCATTTGGGCTGAAATGAGCTAAATCAGTTTATAAAATCAAATTGCTAGCAAAGTAATAATATTAACCAGCTTACTCCATTTTGTTTAAAAATCATCTTAGTTACCTGCCTGACCTAAGAATAAATGCCTACGTTCCTATGAGTTATGCTGACCATTGCCTGCTGACCATTACAGAACTCCTTCGCCATAAGTTCCATGTGATTGTATGCTTTGTTAACTGAAATCAAATATTAGGCTTTGACATTTTTATAGTTTGTTCTTATATTCTGTTAATAACCTAACCAAAGTAACTCCATCGTATAATGATTCTTCTTCCCTGTCTCTATGCAACTACCTTAAACTATATCTTAATGGCAGAAACTCAGGGACTTTCTGGGCACTGGCTATACCCTAGGACATGAAATTAATCAAAGCTCCCTAACAATCAAAGTTCCCATTTTGGTTGCCAAGTTGTTAATAAATAGTTGCTATGGTCACTAAGTTGCTATGTAGTCAATACTGCAAATTTTACCTATAAAAGTTTGTCACAAACTGCACCAATTTGCCAGGAGTTTTTCTGGCATTTGCCTACTCTTGACCTGCACGTTTAATAAATTCATAATTAATCAAATTCAACCTGCTGGCATAGCTTCTTCTTGCTTACTCGGTAATAACAGTATCTCCTTTGATTTCTTTAAGCAGTTTTTGTAGTTTTCATTGTAAAGATCTTTGACTCCTTTGGTTGGGAAGATGCCAAGGTATTTCTTTCTTTCTTTCTTTTTGGTGGCTATTATGAATGAGATTGTACTTTTTATATAATTCTCTTCCTGTTTGTTGTTGGTGTATAAAAATGTGACTATCTTTTGCACATTTCCTTTGTACCATATCATCAGCAAAGAGGGATAACTAAACTTCCTCTCTTCCTATTTAGATATGCTTGATTTCCTTCTCTTGTCTGATTGCTCTAGCTAAGACATTCAACACTATGTTGAACAGGTCGGCTGAAAGTTGGCGGCCTTGTCTTCTTTCAGTTTTCAGGGAAAATGCTTCCAACTTTTGTCCATTTAATAATATGTTGGCTGTGCATTCATCATAGATGACTCTCACTATTTTGAGAGTTGTTCCCTCTTTACCTAGGTGTTCAAGGTTTTTTGTGAAGAACAGATGCTGGATTTTGTCAAAACCTTTCTCTGTGTCTAGCGATATAATCACGTGATTCTTATTTTTACATCTATTGATGCATTCAATTATGTTTATGGTCTTGCAGATGTTGAAACAGCCCTGTATCTGAAGGATAAAACCTACTTGTTCATGGTGGAGAATTTTTGAAATGTGTTATTGGATCCAATTTGCTAGAATCTTGTTGAGATTTTTTGTATCTCTGTTCATCAGGGATATTGGCCTATCGTTCCTGATCTTTGCTCAGTTTGGGTATCAGTGTGATGCTAGCTTCATAAAACAATTTGGGGAGGGTTCCTTCTTTCTCGATTACCTGGAATACTTTCTTTTTTATTATTATTATAAAGATGTGGGATACAATTGATGGTTAGGTATACAAACGTTAATTATGCAGGTACCCTTGTTGATGAGGTATGCCCCTCTCTCCCCTAGCAGTTTCCCTAAACTGCCAATCCCACCCCCCTACACTGACAGTTTCCCATTACTGCCAGTCCCTTTCTTATAGTATTATAATTGCTCAGGGTCCACTTATGAGAGAGAATATATGGTACTCTGTTCTTTGTTTCTGTGATAAATCACTAAGTATGATCGACTCTAAATCCACCCAAGTTGCCGCGAAGTCCATATGTTTGTCCTTCATTACAGCCGCATAATGTTCCATTGTGTACACGTGCCACATTCTTTTTATACAGTCCAGCTTTGGTGGGCAGCATGGTTGGGTCCATGCTATTGTGAATAGAGCTGCAACAAAAATACGTGTGCAGGTATCTCTTTTGTAAAATGATTTGAGTACCTCCAGGCATATTCCCAATAGGGAAATTGCTGGGTCATGTGGAAGGTCAACTTCTAGTTCTTTCAGAAATTGGCACACTGTCTTCCAAAGAGGCAGCATTAGTTTGCATTCCCACCAGTGTTATGACCAAGTAAGCAAGGGGAAGTTACACCAGCAAGTTGAGTCTAATTAATTATGAATGTATTAAATGCACAGGTCAAGAGTAGGCAAACGCCAGAAAAACTCTTGGCAAATTGGTGCAGTTTGTGACAAGTTTTTATAGGTAAAATTTGTAGTATTGGCTACATAGCAACTTAGTGACCATAGCAACTATTAACTAACAACTTGGCAACCAAAATGGGAACTTTGATTGTTAGGGAGCTTTGATTAATTTCATGTCAGGTAGGTATAGCTAGTGCTGAGAAAGTCCCTGGAGTTCTGCCACTAAGATATAGTTTAAGGTAGTTACATGGAGACAAGGAAGAAGAATCATTATACATTGGAGTTATCTTGGTTAGGTCCCTAACAGAATATAAGAACAAACTATGAAAATGTCAAAGCGGAACATTTGATTTCCGTTAACAAAGCATACAATTACATGGAAGCTATGGCAAAGGAGTTCTGTAATGGTCAGCAGGCAACGGTCAGCATAACCTGCCCAAAGGAGACAAAGTTGGGGCTCTGTGGTCATGGGGACATTACTGTAATCACACGAAG
>CAUYQG010124494.1:0-27075 GCA_963574415.1 Tarsius wallacei | reverse complement strand
ACCACACTGAGATACCACCTAACTCCAGTCAGAATGGCAATTATCAATAACTCAAAAAATAACAGTTGCTGGAGAGGGTGTGGGGAAAAGGGAACACTTCTACACTGTTGGTGGGAGTGCAAACTAGTGCAACCTCTGTGGAAAACAATATGGCGATTTCTAAAAGTCCTAAATATCGACCTCCCATATGACCTTGCAATCCCCCTACTGGGAATATATCCTGAAGAACTCAAATCACTCTATAAAAAAGATACCTGCACATGTATGCTTATCGCAGCATTGTTCACAATAGCAAGAACCTGGAAGCAACCATGTTGTCCATCAAAAGAGGACTGGATTAAAAAAATGTGGTACATATACACGATGGAATACTACGCAGCCATAAAAAAGAACAAAATCATGGATTTCACAGCAACTTGGATGGCACTAGAATCTATAATACTGAGTGACCTCTCACAGAAACAAAGATCGGAATATCACATGTTCTCACTCATATAGTGAACCTTGAACATCCAACGTAATACTATAAGAAAATGACCGACAGTGGTGGGAAATTATGGGGAGGGGAGGGGAAGGGAGATGGGATTAATGGTACTCAATACCTGTCTGGGGACGGGGAGACACCTCTTATCATCAAGGGTGTCTGAATGAAGCATATATGTATACCTAATCTTTAACTGTACCCCACAATATCATAATAAAAATACTGATTATAAAAAAAAAAGTACCTCCCTGTCAGGTTAGTATAAGACAAATATGGGCCACTTTGCAGTATGCATTTGTACATTCTTATTAGCATGTTTCACTTTATATCTGTTCCTCTATCTTTTCCCTCATATTGAAAATTTAGGATAGAATTTATAATTCATGTTAGAAATATAGTCCTTCTTTAATTAGGAATTGGCAGATGGTTACTTAGTTTACTTCCAGTCATTGCCATTTCTTCTTATTTTCTAAAATGTTGATACTTTATTTTGAAGAAAATTCAACCAACATACAAACAATACCAACAGCCTTAGCCCATTGTTGGATGGAAAGGTAATAGGACAACCCCTAAGCATGAAATAGAAGTTAGAATCTGTCTGGAAAATGAGCCATACTAGTAACTGGCCCATAGTAGTGCTCAGCTAATACCTTATTAAATGAATAGATTTTTTACCTTTAAAAAATCTATTCCTGAGCAGAAATTATATCCTTGGGAAACACCTATAACAGAAGCATGTATGCATATAATGAAAAAGATCCTTGAAGTGTGTAAGACTGGAAAAAGAGAAACGTGTGTGTGTGTGTGTGTGTGTGTGTGTGTGTGTCCCTCTCAGTTTTGTTAAATTGTTCAAATGCACATCATAAATAAAAAACTGTCACCTGTCTCCCTTCTCATTCCCCCATCACCAAATCGCTGGTTTATTAAAGATAAAGTTTGAAGCAATTACTCATTTAGCTCTGACCTTCTTTTCCTGTATTCGTTGTATTGAGATCCAGCTGTTTTCCTCATTAGACCATCTCTTGAATATTCCATTTCAATATCTTTCTTATTTAGATTTAATATCCAGAATGCTCTCACAAGCAGTTTTTCTACTTAAATACACTGAACCTTAGAAATTGATGGATGTTTGTGATCTATATGTCAATGTGAAAAATGAGAGACAGAGCATTTTGGGATTACTGTTTATATAAGCTTAAAATAGCAGTTCACTGTTAACATGTGTTAAAAAATGGTGCTTTATGTAATCAGCATAATCTGCTGATGAGATTGTCAAAAAGGGGTGATTATAATCAAGTTAGTAAATATGTACCAGAGTAAATATTTAAGACATTACATTTTATTTTAATTAAAAGGTTAAGATAAATTATTTTAATAAACTTTTGGGGAGGAATATGATTTGTCTCTAGGCTTTTATATTATAAATGGTGATTTAACACAGTCTACAAAATTGCAAAGCCATATAATTCTTTATCCTAAAAAATTAGAGGGTTTATTGCAACTAATTAAGAATGATCACAGCATTAATTTCTTTTTAAACATCTGTTCCTTTCCTTAAATATATAAAGCCAATAGGAAATAAATAATTAAAGTTTATAAATACTGCTGGGAATTTTAAGTATGCCTCCAGGATAAATTAATATATGTGTGCATTATTAATTTTTTCTTTTCAGTAGAAGACATCACATGAGCTAAAAAATATTTATGAAAATTGTAAGTTTATGGCAGGAAATTTGAACAAACACTCTTACCACAAGTCATCTATTATTTTACTTTTAAAAACTTAGTTAAAATGTATACATATGTAATATCATATATGCAAAGTATTATTTCTAGGAATATTTCTAAATTTCAGCAAATAATGCAGATTTTAAAATATCTTTTTTGGAAAACATACTGAATTTGACTTTAACATAGATGTAAAATTTAATAAAATTTGTGCTGTAAATAAATGTACAATTAATGTTCTGTCCATTTCTTGCTTTGTCACACTGAGCATAAATAAAGTCTAAGATTTTCGAGTTGCTAAGATTTTTTCCATTCTCTCTGAATTTTAAATATTCTCTTATTTTCCTTGTAAAGGCAAATTGTTATGTTATGTCCTACTTTTTACTATAAAAATATGATCACCACAGATGTAAAATAGCTTGACAAGTTTTTAAATACATAGAACATTTTTAATGTAAATAATGTATTATATTTCCTGATTTATTAAATTGAAAAATGCCTAAAGTTTAAGTTAACTTCATTTATACTATTTGTATAGACATATTACATTATCCATTTGAAAATTACTGCTTTGAAGTTAACAGTGTATGACAAACTGTAGGCTACTGTTTTTAAGAGCCCTGGTTTGGTTTTCTCAGATGGAAAAAATAAGGATAATTGTTTACCTACAGTGATATTCAACTGCATGATAAACCTGATGCTCAACTTATTGCATTTTAAAATATCTCTACCTTCTAGAACCCATAATATCTTTAAAGAAGCTCTCATATACTTCTCATGTTATAGAAAGACATAGGTCGCATACTGTTTTCTATGTAAACAAAAACTCAGTGTTCTCAAGGCATTTTTCTGTTAAAATCTTTGTAGCTTGAATTTTAAATGGAGAGACAGTACCAAGACATAGCAAACATGCAGATATCTTTCTACCTACACTTCAGCAATCCCATTTAAACCATTAATGTGTAGTTCAGATCTGGGCCCTGCTGTTTGTTCTGGAATTCTGAACTTTTCTATTCCATTCTAAATTCCGCTGTGTCTAGGCAGAATTTGTTACAAGGAACCAACTTCTTGGGAAGATACCAGTAGAAGTATCACTGTATTTGCCAACAGATTCAGTTTCCCACTTAAGGTGATTAAGATATTTTTATGTAAAATTCTGAGAAACAGCAAGTTTGTCTTTGCTCTTCTCCTCTCTTGTGCTGTTAGTTAATGTTTGATGTTAACTGCTCCTTCCCCTCTGTAATTACTGGATTCCAGTCTTCTCCTGCAGATAATTAACTAAGCCCATCAATTGGTGTGAGTGGACTAGTGAAAGGTCCTTTTACTTCTTTCAGGAACCTTCTTTTTCACTTAACAAAAAATTTAAACTTTACCCTTCACTTTCTTAATTTAAAATTTACTTCCAGTAAAATATAAATCCTAGTCCTTGTAACCCTAAAGCTGAGACTTTCTGGGTGGGAGAAAAAGTTGTGTGCTGTGGTTTGTTAGTGAGAAGGAAGAACACCGGAAAATACATTCCTAAATTTCATCATATACAGAGTTGCCCCAAGGCTTACATGTAGGATGACCAAACTTCATTGAATATTGATTGCTTAAAAACACTATTATCTTGTGACTTTGGTTAACTTGAGTTGTCCTCTAAGTGAAATCTTTCTCTCAACCCTAACTATTCTGACCCCCAGTGAACAGTGACTGAATTTTTGGTCAACTAGAAATAGCTTAAACTATAGAACTGGAAATTTCAAAGTTTTGAAAGGAAAAAATTATAATTCATTTTTAACTTCTCTCACCTATTTTTTAATTCTTTTAATAGAGTAAAGCACCTCAATTATGTCAGATGAAAAAGTGGCCAATAACTCATTGATATTTTCATTCTTGGGGTATTGTTATAACTATAATCCTCATTCTCAACCCCATAAAATAGACAGGACAGGTATTATTATCCACCTTACAGATGAACAAACCTTGACACATGGAAATTAAATGACCACCCAGATTACCATAGTCAATAGAGAGCTAGATTAAGCCCCAGGCTGTCTGTGTGCTAATCTCCTGTCTTTCCATTATATGGTAGTGCCAGCCACAGGTAATCTTGTGAGAAAACTTGCAAGGAGTCATTTCTGGCCTGGGTTATACCTCATTGCTCTGTAGAAAAAAATCAAGGCCCAAACAATTTATTCAAATTGACCTGGTTTGTTAGTGAGAAGGAAGAACGCTGGAAAATACATTCCTAAATTTCATCATATACATCATTACCGTGGACAAGTGTCACTTTACTGGGACCATGAAGGCCATAAGATTCCTTCATTTTTGTTCCATGGTTCTGGCAGGTAAGTTATTTGCCTTTTGATATTTTTCTTAACAAATTTTAATCAAAAATTAAAATAAGTGATACATCACCTATCTAATATTTAGTGTTTAATATATTATTGTATGCTCTACATTAATTTAAACAATAATCATAGCAAACCCATAAGCTAAGCTTTACCATTGCCATTTAAAATATGATGGAACTAAAGCTAAGAAAGTTTGAGAGGCCTATCTGAAGTCATGCAGCTAGTCAGTACCATGGTCATGTCACGTTTGACATCAGGAACACATCCCTACAGTTGGTGCAGGATGAAGAAGGAGAGCTGGGAAAGGTCAGTGGGCAGTGAGGAGACTTTTGGTCACATGAAGGGGAAATTGAATGGAAAGCTCAGGTGGACAAAGGAATAAATGAACTAATAACCTGAGTACAGACTGAACTGATATATTAAGGAGGGTAAGTTAGGATGATGTCTAAACATCTGTGAATGGGGCTATTCATTTAATGATATTATTTGCTTGGTTTGAATTTTTAGAAATATGAGTATGAGAATAGAGTTTTCTGTCTGTTGGAACTGGTGTTTTGTGTTTAGAGTATTATAGGAATAAGTCTTCCTTGTTCAATCATGTGATATGGAGCAATGATCTTTGAACTCCAATTTCCATGCTCCTGGGCATATGTGATGATTTTCTTGGTGGTAGGTAGGTAAAGTAGTTTTGCAAGGCTTTTGAGCATTTGTGTTTATGAGTGTGCACATGTGAATGTATGGCAGTTTGGTGAAAAATAGTTTTTAAATGCATAAAATCAAAGGTTATAGAGGAAACAAATTATATATAAAGATTCTTATCAAGATTTTTAAAAAATACATTTGTGATAAACCAATATGTGTACTTCTTTAATAATTCTGTAAATAAAAAGCATCACCATCAGACTACACAACTACCATAATAATCAGAGTTATAGTGAATTTAACAATATTAAAGGATCTCTACAATAACTATCATATGATCCCAAAATATATGATTTCTACTTTTAACAAAATGACATATGCTAGGAATACTGTGATAGTTTATTGTCAACTTTAAAAATGGAAGAAAATGCAAAGTTTTACTTAGACTTAGTGAAAATAGTTGCAATTTTTTTTCCATTAAAGTTCACCGATCTCCCCATTGCATTTGGTTGTTCATGCTCTTAAGTCTCTTTTATTCTACAACAATCTCCCTCATCACCACCTTCTTTTCATGTCATTAATTTGTTGGGAAAAAAACAAGTTATTCATTTTGAAGAAAGGTCCACATTCTGGATTTGCCAGATTACGTCTTCATGGTAGTGTCATTTTAGTGTCTACTTTTCATATTTCCTCTTCTCCGTTTACTTCCTATAGCTAGTCATTGGTTCTAAAGAATTGAATGGGTTCATGTTCAATAATGTTTGACAAAGATACTTTATGACTGGTATTGTAAATTTCCTATTACATTATCTGAGTAAACATGTAATAGCTCTTGTTTTCCCACTTTGAGTGATGCTAAGATTGATCAGAGGGATTGTCTGGTGGCTACCTGATCCCTCCTTATAAAGTTCTCCATCAACATTTATCTTATGGTTGATGATTATTACTTATGTAGATTATCTCATTAGGAGTTGGCAAATGGGTTCTGTTTTAGTTCATTCACATTGGTATAGTAAATATTTTTTAGACTGAGTAATTTATAAATGGCAGAAATTTATTTATTCACAATTCTGAAGGCTGTAAATCCAGGATCAAGGAAATGGTAGATTGTGTCCAATGAGACCCTGTTACTCATAGATGATGCCTTCCTTGTCTTTCTATGGTAGAAGGGACATAAAACTCCCTTGAGTTTAGAAATTATTTATAATAGAACCAAAAAGAAATCAAAATGTTGCTCATGACTGCTATTAAAAAGCTGATTAAACCATATCTATGTTCAATTTGTGATTTTGGAGTGTAAGTGAATTGCATGTATGGGGAAAAAGATTAGTAATCCATGAAATTGATATATTAGTACATTAAAATCTCCCAAATATCAAAGATGAGGAAAGCATCAGCATTGGTAGCACAGACCTAGTTTTTTTTTTTTTTTTTTAAATGGAAGCCATGGGATGAACAGATATACCAATATTAGTACATTTTGGAAGGTCTGGCATGTGTTAGCTTAGAGGAAGTATGTATGGATATTTCTGCAGTATTATTATTGGTATTCAGTGTATAAGTGATGAAAGGCACAGCGAACAAAAAAGAGATAATTTTATTGACTTTTGTAAAATCCATTTGGTAACATTTAGAAGATAATAATGAGTAGCAGTCTAAGATTTAGGTACCACAAAGTATGTGAATGCTGAGAATACTAAGAATAACTAAATAGTAAATGTTAGTGCTGCATGTTTAAGGGACAGATTTTAAGCTTTACTTTGTTTTACCTAGGCTGACTGATTTATAGAATTGTTTAGTATTCGCTCACAATTTAAGCCGTTTGAGAGAGACTTTATTTTTTAAAATTTATCATATAAACTTTATTTATAAAGTTTTTAAAGATTACATATAAGTTTTCAAGACATCATTTCATTTACCATGCCTTGTTTTTCTTCTTGCTTCAGTTCTAGTTCAGTCAGTTAGTTCAAGTTCATGTTCAGTGTCTCCAGCTGCTCAGTTCCGTAAAGACTGTCACCCTGATCCGGAAGCTTCTGAAGCCCGCTGTCTGGCCAGGAATTGCTGCTGGGCTCCATCTAAAACTCCAGGAATCCCTTGGTGTTTTGAGAAAGTTGATTTATGTTCTGTAGTGGCTTCCTCAGAACAGATTAACTGTCATCCAGAATCAGGGGCAAATGAAGCTGCCTGTAGGAACCGTGGATGCCACTGGTGTGTTGCTAACAATACCAAGGTCCCTTTTTGCTTCTATAGTTCCAAAGAAGAGGCTGCTTGTGCCATGAGATTTCCCATTCAGAAACGCATTGATTGTCACCCTCAACCAGGAGTGTCTCAAGAAATCTGTGAAGCTAAAGGCTGTTTCTGGTGTGCTACAACCATTGCCTATATTCCCTGGTGCTTTTACCCAGCAGATGGTCCTTATGGCTATACCATAAATGATCAACCTCAAAAGACAGCTTTAGGATGGAGGTATATATTTCCCAGAACTTTTCTTTTTAAACTTTATAAACTTTTTTTTGACATTGACACTTTTGTAATAACACTTAGCTTGAAGCACAAACACATTGCACAGTTGGTCAAAAATATTTTATTCTTTATGGACTTATTCTGTAAGTATTTTTTAATTTTTAAAATTTTTTATTTTTTACTTTTTTGTTAAAAATTAAGGTAGAAACACACACATTAGCCTAGACCTAATAGAGTCAATATAATCAATGTTACTCTAGAATTTCTACTATCTGAAATTTCTGATCCAGTTTCATGGGTTTATTTGGTACATATGTCACCAAAGATAACATTCTATTTTTATTTGCTACATCCTGAGAACTCAGCCTTCATGGTGAATGAAAAAGTCTAAAATACATGGCCTTTTGCTTCCAAATCATTTTTACTTCTAAATCACTGTCCCAACTCACTCATTGAAGAGGAGGTTACACTTATCTTTCTTATTTTTCAGTTAGCAATGTGGGCCCTGCCAAAGAGCGAGGAACACTCATTATTTTGTGTAAAGAGATGATTTGTTAATAAGGTAGACCAAGGTAAAATTCTTGTATTTTATGCTCTCGTGTAAATCTTTTGGAAGAAAGCTTTATTTTTGTTGCATATTTTTTGTGAAGTATGATAGAGCACTTAATTTTCAGTGAAGTTACATAAAAGTTAGAGTAGAAAACTGTCCTTAACAGCAACTGTTTCATGATAGCATCTGAAATTATACCTTAAAGTTATTAGAGTACTTACTCTAATTATTAAGTATAAAAATAACTCAATTACAAATTATATGTTTAACTTTTATAAGAAAAAAATAGTCATTTTTCTTTCATCAAGATTCTTAAGAGAAAAGCCAGGTTTAATGGGTCAATTGTCACTTAAATATATCTGTCCCTGTCAATGAAGCAGAATGGTAAGATCTGGGTTGAGGGGAGCTGATTTATAATAGGGTAATGATTTCTGAAACTGGATAGTTTCAGAAATATAATGAATTCTAAATTGAAAGAAGAGAAGAAAAATATCATTACATTTTGTTTTTATTGCTTCTGGACCTTGAAAGTCTTCTGCTTTGAGGAAACCAGCCTGTTTTATAGGCTCAAAAATAGAACTTGATTGAGCTAACTTACATTATATGCTATTTTCTGTTATTCTAAATTTGCCATTGGTTTGAGTTTTTACAGATTTTAGCAGAGACTATCATGGGAAATGTTTTGAATACTGATTAAAATCTGAAATTAGAATTTAAAAAAAGCTTACGATAAGAGCAACGAACCATAAAATTGAATAAAATAAATAAAAATCAGATAAATTAAATTATAAACAAATTAAATTCTGACTGGGAACAGAGGTTATATGGAACAGAATTGCATGAGCAAAAGAAAAACTCTAAACAACTTACTAAGTCTGATGTGAACGTCTTCAATGTCTTCACTGCCTCTGGCTTATTTGTAATATATATCTAGCCCTGTATTTAGCTCTAGGCCTGGGAGATTTCATTGTTTCAATCTGACCATCAGATGATTTTGCTTACTGAAATTAGCTCTCATATCTTAATGGATTCTTTGTGAATCAAGTCTTTGGAAAGAATGTTCCAGAGCGAAACAATGTAAAACATACTTTGCCATACTTGATATCCCTTACCAAGAATTTATCTGAGGAAATGGGTCTCTGTCCCTGAAGCTGACATTGGGAGACCTGGCTGGAGTGAATGAGTGGGTGATGGTGATGGTGGTGATAATGGCATTGTATCAGAAGTTCCAGCAGCTAGGGTGCATATGACAGTTTCACACACAGCTGTCCAGGATGTTGAAGGAGGGAAGAACTAGGAGAGAGCCTTGCCTAGAGCGTTAGTGGTTACTCATGACAACCTGTTGATTACTAGAAGTCATTGATGTCTGACTGAATATACCTAGAGAAAATCTCCTGTTCATTACTTCACTGTACTACAGAAAAGATTATACCATAATCAATTAAGTCAGAGTTAGGTGGCCAGTTTCTGTATTGTTGTAATTTTTCCTGTTCTTAGAAATATACCGCAAAGGAGGACATCAGTTGATTTTTCTTGTTAACATTCCAGTGTTTAACATCCACTCCTCAATGTTTTTGCTCTTAGAAAGACATTCATTATCTTAATTTTCCTTTCCTTGTTAGGATAAATTGCTTATCTCCTTATTTATCAACATTCTTTTTACTTAAGGAATTCTGTTCATTTGTAAAAATAATTGTGTCATTTGAACTAATAAAATTGATTTATCTTATAGGGTAATATTAAACAAACATGATCATATATCTCTTTACGGAAATGATATTTCCCCAGTTGCAATGGATATAGAATTTCATACAAAGAATAGGCTCCGATTTAAGGTAGGTAGAACTGATGGTTTGTATTTTCATGAATACAATGTTTCTTAATAGAAGGTTTCAAATGTCATAACATCATTTGATTAAGTACTTCATAGTATCTCCTTGTGGCAGTAACTATAAATTTTCCATTTCACTTATTGGGAACATTAGAACTAGATCATAACATTAAAATTGGATCATTTTTTCAAAATTATTACAATTTTTTACTTTTCTAATATGTTTTAGATTTATGATCCTCGTGATAAACGATTTGAAGTTCCACTCAATATCCATGCTCCCTTAAATGAGGCTACTGACCCCAACTATGATGTTGAATTTGTAAATGATAGGTTCTCTCAATTCAGAATAAAAAGAAAGAGCACAAAGACAGTATTGTAAGTACTATCCATGATAATATGATCTTAGTTTGTCCTTAAAAACAACAAATTCCTGGAGAAGTTATGGAGATTATGGAATTAGCAAACTTAGGGTATTAGAAATATGTCACTTAACTTACATCTATGTGGAGGATAGAGAAACTTTTTCATGTATCTTCTTGATGAATTGTGTATATATATAATTGTAAGGATGGGTTTATCATTGTCAGTTTTAAAATTCTTTGTTTTCTTTCAAAATTTCAATTTAATTGAATTGGTATATGTTCAATAAACATCAGCTGTTATTATTTTCGCTGTTATTGCTATTAAGCAGTGATGATATCTCTGACCTCTGTGGTAATAAGAAACATATACTTAGTTCAAAGTAGTATTGATTATTTGAATTAATTTAGGCCATGTTGTCATTATTATGCAAAATAATATTATGCCACTTTTTGTTTTGGATTTCTAAGTATATTAATTTAATTATGACCATCCAGTTCCTTTCAATGTATGGCCTTGAATTACAATGTGGTCTATATAGAAAGTAAGGCTATCCTTGGTTCAGTAACTCAGATGATTAGCTTTTGGTTTTAATAATGCCACAGATTTCAATGTTTATACAGCTCATTCAGCCATCTTTATTCCATAGGACTAAACTGAGTTTCTAATTGTAATGGACTTAAAATGGCCACAAATACTTTACAGCTCTTCCCACAAAGAGGTGGGATCTATTTCCTCACCTTTCGACTCTAGGCCTGCCTTGTGTATTCTGCCCTATGTAATGCTTTGACCAATAAAATGCAAGGGACATGACATGTGATTCAAGAGACTTGCAGCTTCCTCTCTCACTCTCTTGGAACACTTTAGTCATCATATGAAGAAGTCTGAGATGAAAGTCTGTAAAGAAAGAGAATTCCAGTCATTTAAATTGTTCCAGCCATTCCAGCCATCCCAAGTAAGTGTGCAGACTTAGGAATGAGGCCTCTTATACCATAGGACTACAGCTAAGCTGACAGCTGGTTCCTTTCTGACAGCAAAGTGCAACATCCCCAATTAATGCCTATATTAGTTGTAAGACCAGAATCATTGCCCAGCCAACCTGCAGAGTCATAATAAATAATACTGTTTTTAAGCCACTAAATTTTTGAGTGACTTGGTATACAGAAATTAATAACTAATATATAAAGTTTATTATAATGACACATACTAGAAATGTAGTGCCATTGGTAATAAAAATATAAATCATTTATTATTGACTTTGGGACCCAGTGATGGGTGAAGGCTGGAAAAATAGTGAAAAGTTAATAAAAGCTGTTGGGATGGTGAACAAACTGTTAATGGAGGGTGAAAAGATGGCCACCCATGTTTTTTTACTTTTGCCTACAATAACCTGGGTGGTAGAAAATCTTTTTAATGAACTTGTATGTCTGGAGATTTCTGTGCAGAGTACTGAAATCATTGTCCTCTTTAAACTGTATATCGTGTTATAGGAAGAGAGAAACAAACTCAACAATAACAAAATACAGTTTTAAGCAGAATTTAGGAAGCATATAGAGGGGTTTGGATAGGCTGAATTGGAATATAAAACTTTCTCATTCTCAATTTCTCTAGCCAGCAAAATAGTCCTAAAGAAAGAAATGGCCTTAAGTAAAGATCAACAAGTGTGTGACTATAAAAGCCTTGTTGAGACCATGGGATGATTTGCCATGATCTCTGATAGACTTTCTAGACAAAAGAACTTCTAAAAAATTTACATGCATTTTCTCACAGTTCTCTGCACATAATAAAGGGGACCCTATCTTTAGAATAATTATGAATATGCTCTTTGGTGCATGGAGTGAATCTCAATCATATTTATAAAAACAAAAACAAAAAACCACAAAGGTTTTAAGACATTATGTTAGCTTGAGCTAGAAGAGCTATAGACTGTTCAATACAAAAAGATGCCTCTGAGACCCCACTTTCTATGGCCAGCAAGTAGGATTAGAATGATATTCAGCTATAAACATTGGTTATTTCTTTATGATGACGTGAGAGCCTCTCAAAAAACGAAACTTAGAGCTCTAACGGGGGAATCAGGAGTAACAGAACAATAGATTAGGGATCAATTCTTAAGGGGGTAAAAACTGAACCCTAATCCAGAAACAATTCCTATCCTCAAAGTAAAGGTCCCTAACAACATGTGCTGAGTAGATTTCAGAACTGCAATGGACTAGATATTGCTATCTATCTCCTATTATTCCCCTTTTTGATTGAGAATGATTACCACAATTCTCCTATCCTTGTTCAGCTATTGTATGTTGGGTGTGTGGGGCATATATGTTACCTTTGGATCAAGGTGATGACACTTGAGGAGCCTTAAGATGATCCTGAGATTGTGGATGTTGAGTTAGATGCTGTTATATGTCGATCCTTTTGAGGGTCTTAGGAGGAAGCTACTGTATTTGCATGGGGGAGGAAGGCAAATAGTTGCAGCCGGAGGTTAATCTACAGTGGATGAAAAATTGTCACATACCCTTTTCAGCTCCTCAACAGGGGGAGTCTAATTTATCATTCCTGGTCTCTGGGCTAGCCCTGTAACTTCCTAGAATTAATAGAATATGACAGAAAAATATTGCATGATTTCTGAGCCCCAGCGTGAAGAGATCTTACAGATTCCACTCTGATCCAAGAGGAACATGAGCAGAAGCCTGGGATGAAAGGTCATATAAAAAGAGAAACCCAGTGATCCCACCTAGTCCAGCCATCTTAGCTGAAGTTCTAGATTATTCAGCCCCAGATAAATCATCAGCCAACATGAATAATCCTGGACAAGATCCGCAGTAGAACTGCCAGGCAATTGTGAGGGGTGTTTCCATGTTAATACTCTAATTTTCTAAGTTTATGGATGGTATGATACATATCAATAAAAATCTAATACAATAATCTTGCACATCTGGCTTTCAGCTGCATGTCCTTGGTCACAGTGAACAGGATAAAAGAGAATGTGGTAGAACAAGTTCATCATTATGGAAGGAAAACAAGCTTAGTGCACACGTTTTACAGAACATGGCGATATATTCTTTTCATGAATTAAGCAAATATTCAGAGAGAAGAAATTCACCACAATCAAGAATACAGTAGTCCCTACATATCCTTGGGGGATTGGTTCTTAGAGCCCCTCTTTTCCCTGAGAATACAGTACTATGTTTTCATCTGTGGTTGATTGGTCTGCAGAACTCGCAGATACCGAGGGCCAACTAAACAGTATAGTCTTTGGGTCACATAAACCGGAGTCCAAATTCCTGCTTTGCCACTTGGTTGTGAACTTAGGGAAGTAATTAAAATTCTCTAGGCCTAGATTCTTTTTCTGTAAAATTGTATTTTCACTAAGGCCTAAATGAAATAATATAGGCAAAGTTGTATATTAAATACAACTCCATAAGTGGTAGTTATTATATTCAATAATTAAAAAGCAGACTACTACTCTCCTTCACTCTGTATCACAGGTGTATATTTTATCTTCCTACAGATACTTGAAATTCTCTTCTGAATGTGTTTGGTTGTTTTATGTGTTTATTATCTCCTGTTAGAACAAATGATCCTTCATGTTAGGGACTCCAGCTGTGTTTCACTTCAGCATCCCTAACAAGTAGAATTATTGGTGCTCAGTAAATATTTGCTGATTGACTAATTGTGAACTTACATATACTGAAATTTCCATACTTATATGTGTTGAGAAAGCTATAGATAAAAACAATCTTCAATAATTTCACCTTCGCTCCTCCTTTCTTCTCTCTGGACTTCTCCCTTGATGATGCCAAGGCTTTTCTGCAAACCTCTCTTCTGCAGATCTCTAAATCTCCATCTTAAGTTTTGACTTGCTCTAATTTCATAATTTCAGCTTCCTGTTGGACAACTCCACTTTATTGTTCTGCTAGTCCTTCAACCTTACCATATCCAAAATTTAATTTCTTCCTCACATTCTATCAATTTCACAGAGTTCTTTGTACAGTCAACTCCCAGCCAAACTGGGCTACTGGCCTGCTATTTTTGAGGCTTGCCCTATCTTCTCTTTCCACATGTATTCAAACTGTTTCTTCTTTCTTCCATTTCATGAATGCCTTTCTCCTCTGCCTCTGCAATCCAAATCCTTCTCATGCTTAATTTACCACCTTCATAAAGTTTGCCTGAATGTCATACATGGAAATAATGTCTCTTCAAAACTCCAGAAGTACTGAATTTGTACTTTTCTTTAAAATCTCCTATTTTATATCTAGCACCATATTCACTTACCTTAGGGTCTTATTTCTTCCTCTGTATTTACTCTCCTTTATTGTAGAATGAATCTGTGGTTCCGTTTTGCATATTTCACCTATCCAAGAATAATAATTACTCAATAAGTAAACACCAGTGAATACCGGTCCATTAATCTATAAGTACATTTTAAGAATACACAGGAATTGCAAAACACAATTGGCTCCAATTAGGTAAATATGAAATTTCATTAGCTAAACTGAAGCAAATACAGAGAGTGTCTCAGAAAGCAGATGTGATCAGTTCCATCAAACGTGCTGATAGATTAACTAAGATGAGAAGCAACCAAGCATTGAACTCAGGTTATAGCAACATGTAGTTCATTGTTCATCTTGAGAAGAGCAATTCCAGTAGGATTTTGTGTAGGTTAAGGCCAGAACCAACTCTCTTCAAAGAGAGGAGGGAGGGAAATAAAAAAAGATTGAGGGTAAACAAGTCTTTTGGGGAATTTCATTTTAAGGAAGAAAGGAGTGAAATGAGGTCAAAAGAGGGGAAATATATGCTTTCTATTTTTCTTCAGATGAGAAAAAATATGTGTTGTATGATGATATGAAAGACAGTGTAAGGAAAAGGGAAGAAAGGCGGCAAGGGTCCAGTGAATTGCCAGAGGAGTTAGTCTCAAGAGCACAGGCAGGTCATCCATCATAACAGATGAGAGGTTCGAGTCAGAGCACATGGGCACAGAACAGACTTGGCGTTGATCTAGATTTGCAACCAAATTCTTTTGAAATTGCTTAGCAGCACATGTTGGGTATCCTATACAGTGAGATTGAAGGACTAAAAAGAGCACTTAAGTTCTATCCTGTTCAGCTTGTCATTTTATAGAAACAGTTTCCAGAAACCTGAAGAAACCTGTATGTATCAATTAATGATAGAAATGGGACTGGAACTCAGATTTGCTTACTTTCTTTTCAGAAGGCACTTCTGTATTGCATTGTCCAAGATGGCTTCCAACCTTTTAGGAAAATTTCCCAGTTGCCTGCAGATCTGGTTGTTAAGGCTGAGGTGTTTCTTTGATATCCTCTGACTGAATGGGAGCCTGTGGAATCATGTTAACCCTGATGTCCCATGTTTCTGGGTGTGCTGAGTTCAGGACTTTTAGTGAATACACCCTCCATCTCCCCACCCCATTTCCAAGAGGCAGATATGTAGGGCTTTCTCCAAGGATTTGAGAGCTATCATGTATCTGAAGGGAGAGTGGAAGGATTACGTTTCCTATTACTCTGTATAATTCCATTCCTATAATAGATATTTAACATATTTTGTTGCACCTTGTATTTTTTTCAAGTATATGGAAAATTACACTTTCTCAATATTCACTTGGTGTTTGTTATTGAGAATAAGGTGGAATAAAGGACACAATACTTGTTCTCAAAAGGGCTAACTAGGACAGCTGAGAGAATGAAAAGAATGACAAATGGGGGTGTGAGAAATGTAAAAGGATATTTTAATTCTGTCAGGAAGAATTAGACAAGACTTCAGGGAGGTGCTGGTTGCAGTGAGACCTTTTTTGTTGAAGGGAAAAGGCACTGAGGAAGAAAAATACTGGATGTCTTCTGGCTATAAAATGACTAGTATGACAGGAAGTAAAAGAAGGAAATATAAAGTAATTTTATAAGCCCTGTCAGTTCATAACTCATATAATAATTATGGAAATGCATGTGGTTAGAATTCCATCATCTATTCATATATACAAAAGCTATATCTTGCCTAGACCCCCCTTTTCCCCTATATTCTAAAAGGATATTTACTTCCATAAGCTACATATGTGCCCCTCTGTTTAGCTGAAAAGAGAGATTAAATATAGTTGATAAATATGAAGAATTTCTTATAATAGATGCAAATAGAGGGCCATATTTATGAAACAGTAAAGAAATATTAAGGCAGTTTTGTTTCACTTTCAATAAATATGGATTTTTATCTGATTTATCCCATTTTTCTTTGTTGCCCAAGCTGGAGTGCAGTGGCAAGATCACAGCTCACTGCAGCCTTGACCTCTTGGGCTCAGGTGATCCTTTTGCCTTAGCCTACCAAGTAGCTAGGACGTTGGGCACATGCCAGCCTGCATGGCTAATCTTTGATATATTGTAGAGAAATATCTTGCTGTGGCCCTCGGTCTGGTATTGAACTCTTGGGCTCAAGCGATCCTTCTGTGTTGGCCAATGTAATGGGATTATAGGCATGAGCTACCAATCCCAGCCTAATCTATTCAGTTTTATTTCATTTATAAAATATTTAAGAGGAAAGTAATGTGGTATTATTTTATTACCCGTTATTTTTTTAATTGCACTCAAATTATTTTAGTTTCACTTGCACAATGAGAATACTTTATTTTACTATCATTTTAAAACTCAACATTGTTGCCATAATACTATTTAAAATTTTTTTTGACTAATTAGAATCTAATTTTTGGACTGATAAAGTCCTCATTTTTAATGTCTAATGTGGTCATTTCAAAATAAATAATGGAATTAGGTCCTTTCTTCAAGAAGTCTTTCTTCTTTTTGCCTTTTTTTCTTTATATACAATCGGTGTTCATGAAAAGGAATAAGAAATAGAGGAGAATATTTGTTAATATGACTAATTAAAATATCAAGAGACTGTGAACTCTCTGTAATCATGCTAACCCTTTGAGAACATTGGAAGTTATAACAAGAAGCAGGAGAGAGAGGACTGACACAGCTTATGCCTCTTATATCAATTATTTCTGTCCTAGTGAACTGGCAATAACAACTCACAATATGCCACAAACTTATGGCAACCCAGCTGTTCCAAAACAACTAATGTGAGTTTTATGGGTAATAATTAGATTCCTTTTGTGTTAAGGAAAGGGGAGGCCAGAAGTGTGCCCTTATAAAAAGTATGTAGGTGGCTGTTATTTCAGGCTTGTGGTTCAAACTACTGAGACATGTAACAGGTTATCCTTGGTTCTGCTTTCCTTACATAAATAAATAAGACTTTAGATAATTTCAAGAAGCCCAGGTTCTTCTATAAACAGTAACATAGACTGCATTATGAAGGATCATTGATAGTATTCAACTAAAGCTAAATTGATACCATTCTTTACATAGAAAAGTCAAAGCAAACGATTTTCTTCTTAAATGACATTTTCTGAGAGTTAAAGTTATCTTTAAGGTTTTGAGGCAAATTGATCTAGAAAATACTTCCTTAGATGTGTGGTTACTGTTCTTTAGAGACAGACACCAGTGTGGTCATAGTTGCTGGTGAGATGTTGAAATATTTCTGTAATGGCCAGTACCTGCTGTCTTGAACTAGCCTGGTTTTCCCCATGCTACTCTGTTACCCTTCAGTCCTCCACCACTTTAGATCTTCCTAAATTCCAACAAAAATCCAATATCTGTCAGCTCCTGGGGCCTTCAGATCCCTGCATCAGGCTATGGTCTACATGAATCAGAATTGGTCAGATGTGCTGGGCTAATTTTTAATATTTTAAATATAATCTTTGTGTATTCCATTTCTGAATGATTTTTTTAGACCTCAAACTTGAGGTAATTTTTAAGTATTAATAATATTTTTATATAGTAATTTTTTTCTCTCAATATTCTTATAAAACTTGTGAGGCAAATAATTTCTATTAATATCTTCAATTAACCCAAAAGGATTTTGTAGTAGCATTTTGGCTTTATTTCAGATATCTGTGGCTAAATGAAATTTCTAATGAACTATCAGGAAGTTATATATAGAGGTGTTGATACTTGTCAGAGAAAAAATGAAAGAGTAATCTTGTCCAGATACTTCTGATGACTTGAAAAGTTGAATGAGTTTTATTGTTTATTGGGGTCTGAAAAACCTGTGTTCTACTAAGAACACAAGAAAGCTTTCTCCTATGGGAAACAGAGTTGATGTATATGATTATTCTACATATAAATCTCCTTTCCTGCTCATAATAATTTACCCTGATCCTTTATCTCCTCTGGCCATGGTACCTCCCCCTGTGCACTTATTTATCTCCACATATTCCATTGTGTTGCATTTACCCATCGTTCCTGCTTCTTATTGCTCTGTATATTTCTTCAGTGTACGGGACAGTACTTAGAATGCAGGAAATTCTCCTTGACTGAAGAGAGAGAGACTAAAAGCAATGATTTCCACCAAACATATTAAGTAACAACACTGGACATCTTAAATGTTGTTACTTGGCAGCAGTTGCCTCAAGTATGTGAGGAACTTTCTTCTAACAGTGGGCTTAGGAGTACCTGTCTGTCTGCTGGACAGGGTCCAGGCATTGGACAGCAATAGAGATTGTGTGAGGTGTGGTTTGGGAAGTGGCATGGGGGCCTCCCACCACTGTAACTGATGTAATGTCACCAGCTCCACCACTGCTCTCTCCTTTTCCTTAAAATGATTTAACATTGGCTTCTACAATGTATATAGACATTCTAGGGCAAAACATAGTCAATTACTTTTGAAAAATGCTGTATGTGAGAGTCACCTCTTAGCAATTCATTACATTATGTTCCTTATTAAAACTCTGAAAAAGTCCTACAGAAAGGAAACCTAGCTAGATTTGGGTAACCCAATATTTCCCAAGTTTTATTTTAACACAGACTACTTTTATTTCAAGAAAGACCTACTTTCATCTTGACAGATAAAATGCTTTGCTAAAATTTGAGCCAGGGACAACTCACTGAATACTGGCACTATTATTTGTGTAATTTTAGGCAATTTATTTGACTTTACTCTTTTTGAGTTTCAGTTTCTTCCTTTATAAAATGGAATAATAATGCCTTTCTTTAGAGCTGTTGTGAGGATTAGATAAATACCATAAAAATTCAGATCCCCTCATACCTGTTTTTATTTCCGCAACCTCTTTTTTAAGCAAATAGTACAAGATTTTTTTAAAAAACCAGAATTTATTGGAGAATAGAGTTTCTTATTAAGAGCCATGTAGTCACTGTCTTTCTGCTTCTTGTCTGGCACAGGTGGGAAACACTTCTTGGAGGCCTGGTTTTTTCAAATCAGTTTATACAAGTGATGACTACTGTCCCATCCACTTCAATCTATGGATTTGGTGAACATGAACATCCGTCCTTTAGGCATGACATGAATTTTGTTAGATATGGAATGTTTTCCAGAGATCAATCACCAACGGTAATATGTGAATATAGATTCCTAATACTAGAAATCTGTTTAGAAAAAGAGACCATGAATAATAAGTTTGTATAAGCTGCCATAAATTTACTCTCAGAAATCATATTGGTTCATACTTAGTCACAAAGGCAAGTTCAAAATTTTATATCCACTCAGGTTTTTACCAGTTTGCCTTTTATCCTCACCATATAAGTTATGCTTTTTGGGGGAAATGTTATTAATTTCTACTGGGTCCTTTTGAGTAGGATAATAAAGTGATACTAAACCATCAAAAAACATAATATTTCTTTTTGCTGTTGTAGGCATTTAGCAATCTCTATGGAGTTCATCCTTTTTATATGTGCATAGAGAATGATTTTAATGCTCACGGTGTTCTTCTCCTGAATTCCAATGCTCAAGGTAATATAATTGTCTGGTTGAATTATAAAGAAGCAAATGCACAATTTAAATGCTAATTTTTGCCTTTTCTGTCTTTAAATAATACTTATTAATTAGAATCAAATAGGGTGAGAGATTGTCTACAGCTTAATATTTTGTTTCAAAATGGAAATGTATTAAATAAAACAGATACATTTATCCTAATATATTGCAAAATGCTCTTAAGACACACAATACTAAAAGCATGTAACTCACAGTCAGAAGCCATGTGAACAAGCAATGTTAGAAATTTCATGGTTACGCAGTGTCTCTGGCTCTGCCATCTCATCTCCATAAGGCAAACATTGCCAAGGCCACGTTTCTGTGTTAAACTAGTCTAGAAATATTTGATGTGTATCACCTTTGTAGTAGCTTCCCTTAATTGTGTGCTTTGGTTTAAACTAACTCCTTCTCTCCCTGTCTCGTGTGTGTGTGTGTGTGTGTGTGTGTGTGTGTGTGTGTTGTAGGGGCAGAAAATTCTACCTCCATCCTCTTATGCTCTCAGCTGAGTCCAAGAATTAAACTGATCTAAGATAGACTAACAGGAGAAAAACATAGAAATTCATTTAATATAAGTTTTATGTTGCATGGGAGCCCTCATAGAGAAATAAAGACCTGAAGAAGAACTTAGAGTCATATACTTATATCCTGAATTTGACAAAAATAGTAAATTGTGAAGAAAGTAACTAAATTATGTAGGAAGTCTTGAAAGATGAGTTACCAAGGCCTTCACAATGTTCTCTAGGTCTCAACTTTCTGTCTTTGATGATAACAGTGTTGGGTTTTTTTGTTTTGTTTTATTTTGATTTTTTTAGCATAGGGTAGGCATCTTTCACATGGAAATTCCATCTTCAGCTTTTAAAAAACAGCACAAAGATCAGACTGGTCTTTTTTGCATATGCTGTTTTTCAAGTGCTATTAACTTAAATAGTCAATATGCCAGAATAGCATATTTAAACCCTTGCAGTGTGTAAATGCAGTATGTAACTGACTTGGTGAATTCTTTGAAAAAGAAAATTGTGAATACACAGAATTGGAAAATTCTGTCACACATTTAGAGGTTATCACAGCTATAAGTAATGCGTAATATAATTAGATAATTGCATACCTAACTAGATAGCATACAAATGGCAGAAATATTAAAATAGCGATCTCTGCCATTTATTTAATTTCGCTTATTCTGTACTTTGCTTTGTTCTGCTCAGATGTCACTCTCAGTCCTTATCCTTCTTTAACATTCCGAACTATTGGAGGAATACTTGACTTCTACATGTTTCTTGGCCCCACTCCTGAAAAGGTTGTTCAGCAATACACAGAGGTAAGTACAGTACTGTAATTAATGCTCATGTTTCCATTGCCCTAGGTCAGATGGAGGAGAAGGGTAATTTTGTCTACATTCAGACCAAGTCTCCTGACTTAGTGGTCATTTTATTAAATACAGGTTTTAAACCATTTTTGAACAATTAGTCAGAATGTTCCTGAAATAAAATTATACCTTCCAAAAATATTCTAGACCTCTAGTTTGGAGTAATTTTTTTCCACTAGTCACAGCCACAAATCTCAGTTCCATTATTTCCAGTCTGTTATATTCTATTGCACTTGACAGTTCTCCAAAAAAGTATCAACTCCCAGCTGCTTGATTCAATTGAGGCCCATCAGAACTGTGCTTTGAGGAGTCGATGTTTGGGGGAAATCTTCCTGATGAGAAAGAACTCATGGAAAGTGCAGTAATGACTTTGGTTTATCTTCTGTGCTTTTCTTGTTTCCCACACATTTTCTAGGTACCTCCCCCGCCCCACGGTCCTATGACTACCAGACATTCTATGCATAGGTAGTATTTAACATAGGCTGCTAATTTAGTGCTCAACCTCCATCAAATCATCATTCTGCTAATGATCTCTTCTACTGGGGTGCATTAGTGAAATATGAAAATTCACAGGATGTTTGCAGCTCAAAATAAGACAGTTGGTGACTCAAATAACCGTCTAACAAAATTACAGACTTTATACTAGGTGGATGGCAAAGGAGGAGCAGATAGGTTTTGGGCCAAGGGAGGACATAAGAAGAGCTATTTAAATAATAATTCCTAGAGTGCCTTTTGTTAGATTGTCACTGAATCTGACCAAAGTCTTGTCATCAAGACTTAATGACAAAAGTCTTTGTTATGATAATCATGAGAAGAGAAAGGGGATCTTTCCTAACAAGAGGTTCCTCAGTTCTCTTTGAGACCAAAGGGTGACTGATGGTTACTGAGCCGAATTGGAAGCAAAGTGAATACTAAACTTTGTAGCTTCCAGGGATTCTATAACAAGTGCATTGCTTCACTTTCCCTAAGTCTACAGAGGCTTCTACATGGGATTTAGAAAAGATGGATCTGAGAGTGAGAATATGAGGAGATTGAGAAGAGGACTATTTAAAGCTGAAGTGACAGCTATCTTCCTGTCTCTTGTTGCTTTCTGTTTCAATTCTCCCCGTTCATTGTCTACTGTTGACACCTACTGCAGAGGGATAGGGGATTGGATGTCCCCACTCAGCCAGCACCTCTACGTAGGACAGGATTATTTGAGTCTGAAAGACTTTAGAATAGCTAGTAAGAGTGGTGACAGAGATCAAGCAAAAGTTACTCCCATTTACCTTGTCCCTTGAGTAATCCCTCACTGCCCTGAAGAACTAATCCAAAGCTGACAGCTTAAAATAAATAATTTTTTCATTTTATTTTCATGTGGTTGATAATACACACTTCCCTTAGCTCAATTAGTAGTTCAGGGGAGATGATGAGCTGATTATATATATCTAAATAATTGAGATTTCAAGTGAAAATATGCATACCAGATGGCCTGGACTTGAATCCTGTCATTTGTTGGGTGATCTTGAGCAAGTTACTTAATCTTCCAGTGTTTCTCATTTTCCTTATTTGTAAAATGGGGATAATTATAGCATCTACCTCATAGGATTGCTGTGATAATTAAATGAGATAATAAAATTTTAAGATGCACGTGAATCACCCATTAAGCTTCAATAAATTATATGTGATGGTCAATTTTCTTGTCTTATTGGACCTCTCTACAACTTGGTGACTACTCTTTCCTTGAACATCTCTTGTGAGACTTTTGAAACAATTTTTCCTTGATCTCTTCATTAGCTCTGGCTTCTTTTTCCTAGTATCTTGACAGATGTTTTACTCATCCCATAATTATTGAAATTCCTCAGAGTCCTGCACTCTTTTCAAAAAAGACAGTTGCCCAGGATCATTATCTATACTCATAACATCACCTACTCTACATGCATTGATGAATCACGTTTCTATGTCCAATCTAAAACTCTTATCAGAACTCTAGCACATTCTTTTGCTTATTTAAAATGTATATTTTAGGTTCCACATGCATCACAACATATTCTATGTATAATTAATCATCTTTTCCTAAACTTCCTACAAACTAGATATTCCTGTCACCATTATCTTCTGATTTAATGGAATCATCAGGAACCCAACCATCAAAACAAGAAACCTAACATTTATTTTATTTTCAGCCCTTCCTTCATTATAGCCCATGGACTGAATCTGTTTCCTAATTTTGTCTCCAATACTCTTGATAAGCTTTCATCTTCTCTCACTGGGCTGTCATAATAGCTGGGAACTAGCTTTCTCACCCCTGTTTGATTTTTCTACAAATTATCCTTCACACTTTTACCAGGAGGATTTTTCTCTACTCTGTTAAACATCTAACCATGTTCTAAAGCAGCATTGTCAAGTAGAAATATAATTCAAGTCACATATATAATTTTAATATTTTAGTAGTCAGTTAAAAAAAAAGTAAAGATGGATGAAATTCACTTAAATAATATGGCATATTTTATTTAGCCCAATATATCTAAAACATTATCATTTCAACATGTAATCAGTATAAAAATAATAAGATGTTTTGCATTTTTTTCATATATTTCAAGTCTTTGAAATCTGATGTATATTATTTTACATTTTCAGCACATCTTAATTTGCGTTAACCACGTGTTTAGTACTCATAACCACATGTGACCAGTGGGCCCCATACTGTTTTGACACGGGACTAAAGGATAAAACATCCAAATGCATCTGCTTGGTTTATGAAGGTTCTTGATTATTTGCTCCTGTCCCACATCTTCAGCATTGTTTCTCATCAAGTTCTGTTCAAACTCTATTCCCCAGCTCTACTGAAATTGTTCAAGATGTACTATGTTCTTAGCATCCATGCGTTCACAGATATTATCCCCTTTATTTTGAAGAGTGCCTTATCTTGTCTACTTAGTGCTCTACTTGTTCTTTGCAACACTTTCTGTATGAAGTCTTTTCGAGTCCCTATTGCTGAAGAACTAGACATCTGCTCTACTTGCACACTTCTTGATTAATATATGGTGTGAATAGAATTTTTTTTTACAGTCTCCTTCTGAACCTCCTCTTCCAGCCAGTTATAGTTGAAGACAAGTATTGTCTTCAATACTGTGAAATAAAATATTGTGAAATTAATCAATTGGTTGATATAAGGAGGAGGCATATTTGAAGCAACTTTTAATTTCCTTAGTTTAACCTATATTGTGAACAATTTTTTTTTTACTATTTTGACTGTAATTTGCAATTTTTTAGTTCACCTAATTATACAGATTAATACAATTTTTTAAAAATATAAATATTCAAAGCCTCATGAGATTACATTATCTATAGTTGTTTTTATTTCTTTTATAACAAACAGAACTCTGTAGAATTAACCTGGAGAAAAGAAGACCACAGGAATTTCAATGAACTAATTTGCCAATCACTTTTTATTTAATTAGTCTTTATTTTTTAACCATAACACAAATGACTTGAAACCAAGGCTCTAGTGTAGTGGGACTTAAAAAAAAAAAACTTCACTTATTGTTATTTAAAAGAACATCTACATGTCTAAGTAAGCGTGTCCTTTGTGAATATTCCAGATTGTTTACAATGAGGTTAGAAAATACTTTTCTGAGTATGTTTATTCTTAATTACATATGTACTATAAAAATTTGTTCCTCAATAACAATGTCAATTGGTGCAAAAATATATTCCCAAAGTCCTCTGCATTTAGCAGAAACAACTACTTTTCACAGTTTTCCAAATATCCTTTCAGACATTTACTATGAATTTATACACATATATTTGTATTTTTCTTCTGTATAAATGGAATCATACTAAAACTACTTTTGGGTGACTTGAATATTTAATTTACTTCTGTGTTGGAGTTCTTTCCATATCAGTACACACAGATCTATGATATTTTTTTAAAAAGCTGTACCAAGTGACATTTAAGTTTCAGTGTTTCACTATCACAAAGAATGTGGTGACAAACATTCTTGTTTGGCTGTCTTTGTGCCTGAGTGTGTTTTATAGAATACATTATTATAGATGAAATAAATGAATCAAAAATATGCTCATTCAAAATTTTAATAGATATTGTTAACACTCTCCTAAAAAAATTATAAAAGACTACCAATTTCTACTACAGTCTAAAGGATTGAAACTGAACCTCAAGGCAGTGCAATTTGTTGATGGCAAGAGTATGGGTCAGGTGTTTGAAGAACTGGCTCTATTCCCCTTTGTGATGCTCTGCTTAGCTCTGTGACATGGCACTTAACCCTCCTGTCTTCCTGGATCCTTTAACATGCTACCTCCCCAAAATGCTAATACATGCCGCTTCTAGTCTTGGCTTTCAAGTGTATAGCAGAGTTCAACATGCTTAATACACAGTTTATGAAGATTGCATTTCTAAATCAATCTGACAAATATTCTGCTTGCCTAAATTCCTTTGGTATGGAGCCAAACTCAGAAAAGCTAAGGCCTTCAAGACCCACTCAGATTCTCAGAAGCCAGCTCTGCATTTGATGCTTTGCTGCCTGAATGCTGCTTTGGCTCAGAGACCAGTGTTTGGCTGGCTATCTGTGACCCTGAGTTCGGGGTGATTCCAGGCGGGTGTCAGACAATCAGAAAGTCCAAAGAAGGGGTGAGGTCGAGGGGTCAAGGCTAGCACAAATGCCCTTGACAAACATTCTGGGAGAAAATGCTGTGTTGCCAGACTAACCTGTTTCTCGGTATTCACAGGTGGAGATTTTCATATAAAGAGTTTTATTTCCCAAGCTTGTGCCAGAACAGCAAAACTAGTTACTTAACTTTGTGTTGTTGTTGCTACTGTGTTTTCTTTTAAACAACATTACTGTTACCACTGTCAATTTTGGCTTAAATACAATGGTACCGTGAGGTGTTGGAGATAAAAATCAGCTGCTAGGTGAACCTGATTCCAGGTTTTGCTGAAAAATGAGAAAGTGATTAGAGGAAAATTGGTAACTATTTTCTTTCTACCTTTCAAATACTCATTTCAAAGAGGGGAAAAAAACGAAAGAATGTTCAAACCAGAATTCTGAAACTGAGAGGAAAATTGCTAGGTGATGGCAATCTTGTGGTAGATATTTTCTAGGCCACTTGGCTCTTCCTGTACATTGCGTTCAACTGGCTTTAAAATAACTGGAAGAGACATGGGGATGGTGGTGCACAGCACAATTAGGGAACCAATATTCTAGTTCTATGCCATCTAGTATGGTAGCCACTAGTCACATGAGGCCATTGAACACTTGAAATGTGTCCAGATCACTCTGAGACATGCTCAAAGACTTACTGTTGATTTCAAAGGCTTAGCACAAAATAGAAAGTAATATTAATAATTAATGCTATTAATATATTTCATAATAGTAAAACCATCATACATTCATTTAATATTACCATAACACTTATGAATGCTATTTAATAATTAGCATATTAATAATAATAAAATCCTATTTTGTATAAATTATATGTGAAAATGAT
>CAUYQG010124493.1:53-10523 GCA_963574415.1 Tarsius wallacei | reverse complement strand
CATTTTGCAAGTGAGGTGTTTGGAAATTGGAGTCAATTGCTTAAAATCACACAGGTTGTAACAAATCTAATCTCTTTATTTAAGGTAGTTCCAGGTCCTTGCAAATCAAATAGTTGTAAAGTATGCGTATACATATATATAGAGAGAGAGACAGTTGAGGTCTTACTCTATCACCCATCCTGGAATTCAGTGATACAATCACGCCTTACTGAAATCTTGAACTCCTAGGCTCAATTAATCCTTCCACTTCAGCCTCCCAAGTAGCTGGGACTATAAACATGTGCCACTACACCCAGTTAGTTTTTTGATTTTTTTGTAGAGATAAGGTCTTGCTATGTTGTCCAGGCTGTTCTCAAATTCTTGGGCTCAAACAATCCTCCTGCCTCAGCCTCCTATTATTAGGTGTATAATAATAATCATCATCATTATTATTATTATTTGGGATGGAGTCTCACTCTGTCACCCAGACTGGAGTGCAGTGGCATGTTCAAGGCCACTGTAGCCTTGACCTGCTGAACTCAGGTGATTCTTCTGCCTCAGCTTTCCAAGTAGCTGGAACGATAGGAATGCGCCACTCAGCCTGACTAATTTTTGATTTATTGTAGAGATGAGGTCTCGCCAATTTGCCCAGGCTGGTCTCAAACCCACGGCTGACCAGGTGTACAATTATTAACAGTCATTCTGACCTAAGGAAACTTAAGCTGCATAACCAAAAAAACACCCTATTTGAGATGTGCAAGTAGTGTTAGGTAGTGTATGATGTAACTCATTGCGCTTTCTCCAAAAGTCTACAGTAAAATTAACTAAGGTAACAAACTCCTGAGTGTGCAGATTTTGTTGTTGCTTAACTCCAAGAAGCTATAAGTGTGCATGTCTGGGGTGGGAGGCAGGAAAGTTAAAACTGCTTATGCAGAAATAAGAGGCCGTAATGCTATAATCTCTACCTACGAAGAAATGAAACATCAGAGAAACATTTAGCCTTCCATGAATTGCATAGAATTGGAGGCAAATTTCACAACCATTTAAGGGCTAGGAATGGACCCTGTGTGTAGCTGACATGGGTGAAGCATTCCTTTCTAATGTTGGTGAAGAGATTTATTAGATTTATTCAAAAGGACATGACCAGTGCATGTGTACCAAGGATCTCTCCTGGAATTCCTTACCTGCTCCCACTGCAGACCTCCTTGCAAGGGCAGATATGACTTTCCTTCTGGAACACAGCTAAATATGAAATCTAAAGACAGAGATTTGCTGATTAGAGAGTAGAAAGACAACATTTCTCTAATCAGACAACTCTAAGCTTCTTGCTTCTAGCTCTGTCCTGAAATTGTTTCAAAACCATTTCTTGTATTCAAAACGACAATTGTTCCCCATTATTGGTTCATCTAGGCTTACAGAAATAAAAGGATATATTGTTCTCTTTTGGGTAAGGGCATACAGAAATAAAAGGACATACTGTTCCCTCTTGGTCAAAAGTTGCATAAAAGTTGACTGGAAGTTAGATTGCATTATCTCACACTGCAGCCTTCCTACCAACCCCGGAGCTAGAAACCAAAGCTGGTTTCCCTAGTGACCATCACTTGTTAAGTGTGTGGGTGTAACCAACAGAAGCTCGGCCACTCATTGTTTATATGCTGAAATATGAGATGTAATGAAAGGAAAGTGATTTTATACCAAAAGCCAGCAGATTGGAAAATGGCCAGGCTCATGTCTCAAAGAAACAATTTGCAATTTTTAGGCTGAGTGCGAGGGTTTAAAAAGGGAAACTAGGTATGCAGGTGTGGCACAGGGTGTGTCCTGATGGCTTATCTTGGGTGGTGGTTCTCCTGGAGGTCTAGTGGTGTTATCTCAGCTGCAGTCAGGTTATGGATCAACAGTCTGGTGACCCCCTACCCCTACAAGAGGGAGGATTCCACAGTCAGGTGTTTTAAGATTAGTCCCTAGGATTTCTAAGCAAGCATACAGCAGATAAGCATGGATTGTGGAGAGAAGTTTCTAAAACATGTTTTAAGACTTAAGATTGAGGGAAAAAATAAACTTTAAAAAATATCTTAGGTCTGTGTGGTGGCTCAAGTCTGTAATCCTAGCAATTTGGGAGGCCAAGGTGAGAGGATTGCCTGAGCCCACAGGCTCCAGACCAACCTGGACAACTTGGTGAGACCTCATCTCTACAATTAAAAAAAAAAAGAAAAAAAATTAGCCAGGCATGGTAGTGCAAGCCTGTAGTTCGAACTACCAGAAAGTCTGAGTCGGAAGGATCGTCTGAGCCAGCGGGTCAAGGCTGTGGTGGCTGTGAGTGTGCCACTGTACTCCAGCCTGGGTGACAGAGTGAGACTCCAACTCAAAAAAAAAAATTAAGGCTAAGATACTTTTTTACAAAGGAACTGTGGTTGTGAGTTTGTGTGTGTTTGTGTCTGTGTTTGCTTGCTTCGTGCTGAAGAGGTACTTTGATACAGCATCAACTTTTTTTGTGCCAGGTACAGAAACTTTTTTTTTTTTTTTTGAGTTGCAGTCTCTCTCACTCTGTCACTCAGACTGGAGTGCAATGGCCGCTCCTGGCCACCGCAGCCTCAACCTGCTGGGCTCCGGCGATCCTTCCCTCTCAGTTTTCCAAGTTGCTAGAACTACAGGCGTGTGTTACCATGCCTGGCTATTTTTTTTTTTTTTTTTTATTGTGGAGATGAGGTCTCGCCAAGTTGCCCAGGCGGGTCTCGAACCCGCAGGCTCAGGCAATCCACTCACCTCAGCCTCCCAGGGGCGGGATTACAGGCTGAGCTACCCAGCCCGGCTCAGAAACTTTTTTTTTAGAGACAAGGTCTCAGTCTTGCCCAGGCTGGAGTGCAGTGGCAGGATCATAGCTCACTGCAGCCTTGAACTCCTGGGCTCAAGTGATCCTCCCGCTTCAGTCTCCCGAGTAGCTAGGATTATAGGAGTGCACCATCATGCCCAGCTAATTTTTTTTTTTGAGACAGAGTCTCACTATGTTGCACAGGCTGGTCTTGAACTCCTGGCCTCAAGCAATCCTTTCTCAGCTTCCCAAAGTGCTGGGAAGAAACAATCAAATAAAAGAAGTTTCTCATTGATTGAATATCTGGACATATCAGCTACATTTCTGTGTGTGCGTGTGTGTGTGTGTATATGTGTGTGTGTGTGTGTGTCAGGGTCTCATTGTGTTGCTCAGGTTGGAGTGCGGTAGCATAATCACAGCTCACCCCAGCCTCCACCTTCTGGGCTCAGACAATCCTTCTGTTGTGGGGTGGCTGATGAACCAATGGTGGTGACCAGGTTCTTGGTGCCGCGAACAAAGAATTGGACGCGACACACCGAGAGTGCAAAAGCAAAGAATAGTTTATTTAGCAAAAGCAACAGGCGACCGTACACTCCAAAGAACAGACAGGAGAGGGCCCAAACTGAAGACTAGTTCAAGAGCCTTAAGTCAAACAAAGCTGGAACCTTTCACATTCTTTTCATAGGGAAAGTGGGTTCAGAATTTTGCAAAGCTTGCCAAAAGAAAGCATTTTGACCAATGTTCCTGGGGTTAAATGTACTTTCCAGAGGTTGGGGTAATAGTTCAGGTCACAGTGCATGTTTCTGCCCACTAGCTCATAATTTTAATTGTATGTATGAGATGCAGTCCATATGTATTAGCCTTAACTAGCTCTTTTGCATGATAGGTTATGGAGAGTTCAGGGAGGTCCCTTGTGCACATGTGCCAGTCCTGGGGGATCTCCTTTGTGAGTTGTATGGGCTTTCTTATCTAGTTTCAGGAAGGGATGTTGCTTATGATGTGTCCTGGGATGTTGATTACTATTTCAGTTTCACGGCTTCTTTCCTGTTCCCATGGCTTCTTGTCTGTTGAGATTTGCCTTTCATGTTCCATCCTATCTCCTGCCTCACTTCCACCTCAGCCTCCCAAGTAGCTGGGACTACAAGCATAAACCAATGCACCCGGCCTAAAGACATACTTACTGAACTTTTAATTTGTAGAAAAAAACATGGTTTTAAAAAAGTAAATTAAAAGTTGCAACCAAGAAAAATTACCATTAGATTAAGAAAGTTAAGATGTTCGTGCAAAAAAGAATCAGACCTGAGACATCAGATTAATTGTCCACTCTTTTTGCTCAGGCCCTGACTTGGGGCTAACTGTACCTCAGACTCAAGTTGCTAAGGATGGAGGGAAAAAAAGTATGGAGGACTCCAAAGCGAACAGAAAAAGATAGGCCCCAGAGCATCACTGAAATTACACATACATATTTAGACTCACACACACACCCATTCACGCACTCTTTCTCACACACAGACACAAATACTTCACACAAAACTCTTACTCTCTCCACTCCTTCCCATACACACAGTAATGGCTAGAAGACATCAGAATCTGTTTTCCCTAGTTCAGGAATTCCTTGGATCTGCCAGGTGTCTGCCACAGGTATTGGGTTATCATATTAGTCAAATTCAACAGCAGTCTTTTTCACAGGCAGTGCTAACTCCACAACCTCCTCCATCGCAGAGGAAACAACTCCTTAGAATGACTTCTACGTAAAAAGAAGGCTTCCAAAGTGGCTTTGGACTCACTCCAAAGTGGCAGGGGGGATCCAGTCGTCTGCCTCAACTGGGGCCCCGGAATGTCTTCTAAGTGCCGCTCCACACATTGCTTGGTAAAGGGGACACTGGCCAGAGGAAACCACATGCCATATCTTCCCTCTGCAAGCTTCTAGATTCAACACTTGCTGGAATGGGTTCCTGGGCTGTGCCTATTCTAATGGACACTGCTTAAGAGTCATCTGAGCAGGCACAGTACCTAACATCTGTAATCTCAACACTTTGGGAGGCTGAAGTGGGAGGATTACTAGAGCCCAGGAGTTCGAGACCGACCTAGGCAACATAGCAAGATTCTGTCTCTACAGAAAATAAAAAACTTAGCTGGGCATGGTGGAGTGCATGTAGTCCCAGTAACTCGGTGGAAGGATCTCCTGAGCCCAGTAGGTTGAGGCTGTGGTGAGCCATGATTGTGCTACTGCACAATATGAGACTCAAGAAAAAAAATATCATCTGTATGAGACCTTTAATTTGGGGCAGCCGAGGGAGAGAATGGAGAGAAGCCATTTTCCCCAACCCTAGGAGCCAAGCCTTTGTGCTGAATTCTTTTTTTTTTTAAAGTCAGAGTCTCACTCTATTGCCCAGGCTGGAGTGCAGTGGCACACTCATGGTCACCGTAGCTTCCACCTGCTGGGCTCAGGCAATCCTTCCATCTCTGCCTTCCAAGTAGCTGGAACTACAGGCATGTGCCACCACAATCAGCTAATTTTTCTTGATTTATTGTAGAGACAAGATCTCACCAAGTTGCTGGTCTCGAACCCCTGGACTGAGGCAATCCTCTCGCCTCCACCTCCCAAAGTGCTGGGATAACAGGCGTGAGTCACCACGCCTGGCATACCTTGTTTTAAAAAGCCAAAACATTTAATATGAAACTTCACTACCGTCACTCTATTTCATTCTAGGTAAGGCCAAGTCCAAGACACCTAATTGATGATATTCTCATAATTTTCTTCTTTTCTAGATATTAATGGTATTATATAGCCATCGACCTCATCTCTACAACAAATCAAAAAATTAGCCGGGCATGGTAGTATGCGCCTGTAGTTCCAGCTACTTGGAAGGCTGAGGCGGAAGGATCGCCGGAGCCCAGCAGTGGCCGGGAGTGGCCACTGCACTCCAGTATGGGTGACAGAGTGAGACTCCAACTCAAAAAAAAAGATGCATGCTTAGTATTAAATAAAGAGGCTGTAATGGCAAGTTGTAACTTCACAAACAAAAACTCAATACTCTCTTCCAAAATCCCCTTCATGATCTCTATTCTGTGATGAGACACAAGCCTGAGGCCTGAATTAGTCTTAAAGCATGGATAATCCCCGAGACGTGGGAGTTGAGTGATGGGCACAAAAGGTGCCCTGGCTTATCCCCCAACTGCATTTCTTCCCTAAGCCCAGAGCTAGCCAGAATCTTGACTTACTTACATCCAGTCTCTCCTCACTTTTTTGGGAGAAGACATTTAAAAAGTCGGCAGAAAATGTTAAAAATATCCTCACCACCCAAATTAATAACCATTAGACTGCAAGAGAATATTTCTTTCTTAAGAAATAGCCAGGTGCGGTGGCTCATGCCTGTAATCTCAGGACTTTGGGAGGTGAAGGAGAGAGGATTGCCTGAGCCCAGGTTCGAGACCAGCCTGAGCAAAATGGCGAGGACTTGTCTCTACAATAAATAAAAAAATTAGCTGTGTGTGGTGGCGCGTGCCCGTAGTTCCAGCTACTTGGAGGGCTGAGGCAGAAGGATCACCTAAGCCCAGCAGATTGAGGCTGCAGTGGCCATAAGCGTGCCACTGCACTCCAGCCTGGGTGACAGAGTGCGATTTCAATTAAAAAATAAATAAATAAAATTTAACTGTTGGGCACAGTGGCTTACATCTGTAATTCTAGCACTTTGGGAGAATGAGGTTGGAAGATCACTTGAGCCCAGGAGTTTGAGACCAGCCTGAGAAACACAGCAAGATCCAGTCTCCATTATAAAAATAAATAAATAAAATTTAACAGCTGAAGTAGTCCGGTACGGTGGCTCATGCCTATAATCCCAGCACTTTGGAAGGCTGAGGCAGGAGGACTGCCTGAGCCCACAGGTTCGAGACCAGCCTGGGCAACATGTCGAGACCTCATCTCTATAATAAATCAAAAAAATTAGCCAGGCGTGGTGGTGCACACCCGTAATTTCAGCTACTTGGCAGGCTGAGGCAGAAGGATCACCTGAGCCCAGCAGGTTGAGGCTGCAGTGGCCATAAGTATGCCACTGTACTCCAGCCTGGGCGACATAGTGAGACTCCAACTCAAAAAAAACAGCTAAAGTAAATTCCTGCCTAACTGCCCACCCCATTCCCCCCATTCCCCAGTATCATTCTCTCCTTCCCATTACATATTTATATACATAGTTTTATCTTTTTTTTTTTTTTTTTTTGAGTACAGTGGCCATGAGTGCAGTAGCACGCTCATGGCCACCACAGCCTCGACCTACTGGGCTCATACGATCCTTCTGCCTCAGCCTTCCAAGTAGCTAGAACCACAGGCACATGCCACCACACCTGGCTAATTTTTTGATTCATTGTAGAGACGAGGTCTCACCAAGTTGCCCAGGCTGGTCTCGAACCCCTCAGTTCAGGCAATCCTCTTGTCTCAGCCTCCCAAAGTGCTGGGATAACAGGCTTGAGCCACTGCACTCGGCCTTTATATTGTTTAATAAAGGATATGTTTAATCTGTGTGTTCTAAAAGAAAAACTGACAGCAAACAGGTTAGAATGTCAACAACTGTTTTTCCTCAGTATCAGAAATTACAGATGACTTCACAGCATACACCTAGTTTAAGGACTTCTTTATGTATTTTCCCCTACAGTTTAATAAGCCTTGTGAGAAATTAAGGTACAGAAGGAGCCCATGTGACTTTCATGTCCCAGTCATGCAGACAACAATATTTGGAAGTAGAATTCTATGTCCAGGCTAAGATCTTTCTGAGAAGTTGGGGAGGAAAATGCAGATTTTGTTTTAGGTGAGAGCATTAACTGCTTACCTGCTATGAGGACAGATGCTGTATACTTGTATTTGTTGAACTCCAAATACTCCCGAATTAATTCATTAATTAGAAGGTTTTCATGAGACAACGATGGTGGAGGTTCACGGTCATCATCCAGGGCACTGAAAACTTCTGCTCGGATCCTTGCTTTTAAGTGCCCTAGCACTCCCTTTTTTTCCAAGGTGTCCTTTAAAACTGTTCAATATAAAATATTAATGTTTCAGTTATAAAGTAAATTTTTTCTCAGTCATATGCTTAAGAAAAATGTTGAAAAGGAAAAGTACATACAACAGTAGCTCTCAGCTCTCAATCTAAACATTGAGACAAACTGAACAATTACACTTACTCTCACAAGCCATGTTAATGCTAAAAATACAGTTAAGGCTGGGCACTGTGGCTTACGTCTTTAATCTCAGCACTTTGGGAGGCAGAGGTGAGAGGACTGCTTGAGCCCAGGAGTTCAAGATCAGCCTGGGCAACATAGGAGAACCCATCTCTCTAAAATAGTAAAAAAAATTAGCCAGGTGTGGTGGGGTACACATGGAATCCCAGCTACTCAGGAGGCACGAGGATCACTTGAGCCTAGGAGTTCAAGGCTGTAGTGAGCCATGATTGTGCCACTGCATTCCAGCCTGGGCAATAGAATTTAACCCCAACCCTAATAGATAAAGTTGCACAGACTGGTCTCAAAACCCTGGGCTCAGGCAATCTTCTCACCTCCGCCTCTCAAAGTGCTGGGATTACAGGCGTGAGCCACTGCACCTGGCCTCCGAGAATATCTTTAAATCTGCTGAAATTGCATGCAACAGTATATAGATCTGTATTTCCCTTGGAAGGGGACTATAGATTCATACAAAGTCTGATCTTGTGGATAGAGGCATGCCTGTTTTATGACTGTTCACCAACTCTGTGCCTCAAATACACATTTACATCAATGGTTCCTGAATCATATTCGCAGAGATTCAACCGCCTCACCTCCAAATCTTTAAGAATTATTGGTCTAAACCCTGAGTTCCCTGAAAACTGGAACTGGTTTCATTTATTGGGCAGCAGTATTTGCTTAGTGATTAAGGTCTGGCCCTCCTGTGCATTCTACCTAGATGTCCACACTCTGCCTCTTTCTAGCTAAAGTACTTTGAGGGGAGCGATCTCACCTCTCAGCACCTCAGGGTAACAATCTACGAAATGGGCATATGGTTGTTGCATTAAAAACAATTAGATAACACAAGGGTTTAGCAGCATCTGACATGTAAGGCTCAATCACTGATCACTAGTATGACTATGAATTATCTGCTCAGAGTCAATGGTGTACAAACATCACTCACGACTGGCACTTAACGACCTGTGAGGAAATTTTCCGGAAACGAATGGCCAGGCCGGGCACGGTGGCTCACGCCTGTAATCCCAACACTTTGGAAGGCAGAGACAGAGGACTGCCCGAGCCCAGGGCTTCAAGACTAGCCTGGGCAACTTGGCGAGGTCCCGTCACTACAAAAAATAAAAAAAAATTAGCTAGGCGTAGTGGCACATGCCTGTAGTTCCAGCTACTTGGAAGGCTGAGAGGGAAGGATTGCCTGAGCCCAGCAGGTCGAGGCTGCGGTGGCCGTGAGCATGCCACTGCACTCCGGCCTGGGTGACAGCGTGAGATTCCAACTCAAAAAAAAAATTTTTTTTTAATAACAATGAAAATAAACTGCTGGTTAACCCAACAGTAGGCTTTGAAATCGATGCATTAGTAGATCTCAGTGGGCACGTTTTCTTTAACTTGACTGTAAATTTTGTTTGTTTGTTTATGAATTTATTTTCATACAAGTCTCAGTTAACGTATGTACTTTTTTTTTGTATTTTTTTAAGCTTCTTTTTAGCAACGGGTACCGTAATCATCAGCTGTGAGCGCAGGGCCCGGCCCAAGCCCTCAGACCCCCGCGGTGCGCCAGAGGCCCGGGATGCAGGCCTGGAGACCGCCCAGCTGCCTGCGCATCCTCGCTAGCGCAAAACCGCTTGCAAAGCTGCGGGTGGGAAACTCTTCCCCCAGAGCCCCCGCGCGGCGGCCGCCACTCCAGCTGGACGCGCCCGCAGCCCCCCCGGCCGCAGAGCGAACCCCCGAAACGCTGACTCTCATGTCCCCCGCGCTACCCTCCCGTCTCGTTCTTTTCACGGGACAATAGCCGGATGCTTCCCATCCGACAAGCCCCCTAACTCCCACTCACCAGCCTTCAGTTCGGTGACAGTCGCCATGTTTCCACGGCCGCCGGAGGCGTCCCTCGGTCCTGCGCACGCGCAGCTTCGCCCCGCCCCTCGGCGTGGTCTGTAGCCAATAGGCGAGCAGCTCTCGCCGCGTCCAGTAGTCCCGCCCCTCTCATTTTATACTCTCCTCTGCGGATGGGTGGATGGTGAATGTCGACAAGAGACTCCACCAATGAACGAGCGCTCTCGGCAGTGCCCGTCTGAGGGAGAAGGGAGGATGGGGAGCGCAGAGTGAGACAGTTCCAGCCTATACTTGTGGATGCTCCTGATCCTTTGGCGCTTAACTTCAACCTTTCATCATCTGCCCACAGCTCATCACTGCAGGCTTTAGTACTAACTGCTAATAGTTACCACGTTTTGAGCCTGTGGTTCCCAAACTTGCGCATGCATCAGTATCACCTGCAAGACTTGTTAAAACAGATTGCTGGATCCCACCCCTAGTTTATGATTCAGTATGGGGGGGGGGGGGAGTGAGGCCCGATAATTCGTATTTCTTTCCTTTTTCTTTTTCTTTTTTTTTTTTTTTTTGAGTCGGAGCCTCACTGTCGCCCAGACTGGAGTGCAGTGGCCGCTCCTGGCAACCGCAGCCTCGACCTGCTGGGCTCT
>CAUYQG010124492.1:0-11616 GCA_963574415.1 Tarsius wallacei | reverse complement strand
GTTCCTTTTTAAAAAATAAAAATCTTTGTCCAAAAAAAAACAATTTGGTTTTTTTCCCAATTTTTTTTTTTGTTTTGGGGGGGGGCCCCCCCCCCCCCCCCCCAGGAAAAAGACAAGCTCAATTATTTGTCCTAAATATTGCTGTTGAGTTTCTACTTTACCCTGTTTGCATGTCCTCTTGTCAATGTCTTTTCAGTCTGTTTTGACCCATTGACTTCCTCATCCCCAACCCAAAGTGGCCCAAGTGATATTTTGACTTTTCAAATGTGTGGAATAAGTGAGAGAATTGTTTGTTAACTGTGATTTTAAATATTCTGATTGTTGTGAGACACTCTTCTAGATGTTTGATTTCTCGATCTGTTTCTTTCTATGCTGGTGGATTGAACAGTGTCTTCCACCCTCTGCTAAGGTGATGATGGTTCCTGGTTGTTGGTTTTGGTTGGTTGAATGGAGTCCTGATGCTGAGAGCTTGTTGTTGTAGCTGGTTCATGTGGCGCAGTCTGGTGAGCATTCTGTGCATTCTTCTCTGATTAATAATGCTTTGCATTCAGCCCAGCATCCCACCTCTATAATCGCATAAACTGTTAAGTCTATCCTTGCTTCAATTCATGTTGGCATTCGCCCTCAGTTTTGAAAAGAAAACTGATGTTTTTTTGAGAGGCAAGTGACTAAGTTGTAAGAATGGTGTTTTTCTGACCAATAGTTTTACAATATGGTCTAGATTAAGGCACAGATTAAGAATAGAAGCCTGGTGATGTGAATCCTCTTTCTCAACGTGGCCTAGTAAGAGAGACTTCATTCAGTAGTAATAGTATAATGAAGGATTGATTTACTGGTTGGATGGTCATTACAAAGGATTTTGTGGAGTCATGTTCATTGTACAGGATATAACAGCAAATTGGCAAGACAGTAAGTTGCCTGTATTTGAGGAAAGATTTTTTCACATCTTAACACCCTAATAAAAAATTTTCTTCTAGCTCCTATTTCTCTAGGTTTTTATTTCTTAAATTTAACCCTGTAGAGTTTATGACTGTTCTAGATGGTAAGTGAGCCAGCCCCAGGCTGGCATGCCTTTGTTAGAACAGGAACTTGAAGCTGTTGAGTTTAGTGGGAAGATGAAAGTTGGCAGAGGCAAAACAAACCAGTTGCTCTAGTGCTCTCTATAAGGGAAGCCGTTTTACCCAATGTGCACTGTCTGGCTCAGCCGTCTCGATAATTTTAGGAGACAACTGATGTTCCTGGCCAGGGTACTCGGCTCATCTCCCTGAGTTGTAAACCTGTGAGTTGTTTTCCTCTCCTTTAGGGACTGATGCTTTTTAAACAACTCTGTGATGACTTCCCACAATCAACGCAGCCAGGTGGGGGTGGTGGACTGGCATTTTCTGCCAGCCTTTGGTAAGATCCTACCAGGTGCTGCTGCTTTTGGAAGGGCTGGACTATGGTGAGGCTGTTGAGGTGTTTCTTGAAGTTGATGAACTCATGGGATGCTGCCTTATTTTTTTTTCACAGACTCTGTAGGATCACTCAGAAATAGCATTTGCAAGAACTACAGAGGGATAATTCTCATTAGATAGATAGACTATTGGCTATCATGCATTGAAAATGTGAAACTTGGGCAATCCCCTTGGGTCCCCTCCCACTGTGGGAGCTTTTCTGTCCTCTCAATAAAACCTGCTTAAAAAAAAAAAGAAAATGTGAAACTTAGATCCCAAAGAAAAATTGAAGTCTCCTTTTTTTCTTAATCTAAGCAGAATCTTAGTCAGATAGCATTTATATAACGCATCTAGCACGTTCTCTGAAAGCATTTCTGGCTAATGTTGTGTCAGCTCTATTCTACCTCTTAGAGCTCCTTAGGAATGGAATGGGGATAGTCATCAGTAAGGATCAGCACATCTGTGCACTGTTGAGAGCAGTGTATATTGTCTATGAGGAGACTCGGAGAATCAACGTGAGCCCCACCCACTAGGAGTTTACAGGGCAGAGGGGAGATGAAATGTTCACAAAGCAAGGAGAAAGCAGTTCAAGTGGAAATGAGTATGAATTGGTCAGTAGAGAACAAGGCAGTCAAAGTGTGTAGTTGTGTGTAATGCCTGGGAGGTGGCAGCAGTCAGAGAAGCAGAGGTGACATGGAAAAGAGGTTAGGAAAGGGCTTGAAGGGCTTGCCAAAGGGTGGGTAGATTTGGTAAGGTGAGCAGACAGTGAGGCCATGGTGTGGCGCACACTTGTAGTGCTGAGGGCAGAGTGAGTTAGAGACCTGTAGCTAAGAGGTGTGGTTGATGGATGCTGGGAGAGCAGTTCAGTTGGGTACAGTGTGTTCCACTGAGGGATCATGGATGAAGTAATTGCAACTAACTTTGAAGAGAATTGAGGCTATACAGAAATGGGTACAAATAGATGTCTGTCATCTATCTTTGCTTAAGATGAGCCTTAAAAGCAGAGATCCCAATCATTGATATTTGGCTTGAGAATACATTATTTTTTTTTCAAAGGCAGGCATGTTTGAGGTTCTGAAGTGTATACTTAACAAAGTGATGAGATCAGGTATATATCAGCATTATTTTTTAACTGTTCTATGTGCCAGGCATGCTGCCAAGTACTGTACGTGTACGATCTAATTTTTTTTTTTTTTTTTTAGTTGGAGTCTCACTCTGTCGCCCAGACTGGAGTGCAGTGGCATGCTCATGGTCACCACAGCCTCGACCTGCTGGGCTCAGGTGATCCTTCCATCTCAGTCTTCCCAGTAGCTGAACTACAGGCACATGTTACCACGCCCGGCTAATTTTTTGATTTATTGTAGAGATTAAGTCTTGCCAAGTCGCCCAGGCTGGTCTCGAACTCCTGGGCTCAAGCAATCCTCTCGCCTCTACCTCCCAAAGTGCTGGAATTACGGCGCTAGCCACCATACCCGGCTGTGATCTCATTTTCAGATAAGGAAACAAAAGCTCCAAGGGGCTAAGTAACTTGCCCAGTATCCTATCGCCAGTGAGAGGCAGAGCTAGGATTCAATCCAGGTGCCACATTACTGTTTCCTGGTAGGGGAATCTGGACTTTCCCTGGATCCTCTTGTTGGGCTAGAGATTGCGTTGAGAGAAAGCATGAACTGAGTTGATGGCCAGGCCAGTTTCATCAAGGTGTGAAAGAGGCAGAGTTTAAACAAGATAAGTGGCTCTAATGTAAACTGAGCATTGACTGTGCCATCTTCTTTCCAAAGAGCTCCCTGTTTGCTGGGTCTTTTACATAGTGACTTCTTATAAAGATTAAAAGAAACCAAAAATCTATTTTTTAACTCTCAGGGTACACAAACCTTGTGGTGGTTATAATAAATTAGCAGCCTTTTGCATATGAGTGAGGGGAAAGGAAGGAAGAGCCCCCTGAAGCTCTGGGGTTGGGAAATGTTTTCAGTTCCCCCCTTTATTAGGTGGGTATAGGAGAGGCACCTGATGTGCTGATGTCAGGGATCACTGAGTTGGCAATAGATTTGGTTTATTCGAAGGAAATACCTGCCTGCCTGCCATCAAGATTGGGAAAGAACATGATACTCTTAGAAGCCCATGACCACAGCTTCAGGAGACAGGCAGTTTCCTGCTGCCTCCATAGTTATAGTTTAACTTGCTAAGGTTGGTAGGGTGGAGTGAAAAGATTGCTTCAGGCATCTGCTCTATGAGGGGCTGGATGGATATGTCAGCAGAATGGCACATCTGTCAGTGCCAGGAACTGGACTCCCTGGAGTCCTGACCCAGCTGCTCTTGAATAATCATAAGCTTTACAGACTCAGTGCTCCGTGCCTGGAGGGAAGCTTCTGGGTGGGAACGCCTGCCCTAGCTGCATCCCACAGGCCAGCCTGGCCCCTCTCTGTGTGAGAGCTGCCAGTGGGAGTCAGAAAAGTAGGTATATGCCGACCTGCTCCCAAGATTCATAAATCTAGTTCTTTGCTTTTGTTAGCAGTTGACTGGCCTTATTGTCAGCTCAATTGTGGCTGACCTGTCTGTCCCAGGTGAACGGTGAGATCAAGTTCTGGGGAATATTAGAAGATGTTTTAATTAACCCTTTTTACATGATTAGCTCAAGAGCCTCTGAAGACCAACAGTGTAGGTTAGGCACTTTGTTGACTCAAGGCTAGTCTTGCGGTATTCTAGCACTCTGACTCATCTCTAGGGGCCACGGTAGCTTCTGTTTGGACAGTGTAAGAGTGATGAAAAATAATTTGCAGGGATGTGGAAGAAGGGAGGGAACCCTATTAAAATTAGATAGGTCTTATTCTTTTTTTTTTTTTGGAGTTGGAGTCTCACTCTGTTGTCTAGACTGGAGTGCAGTGGCTGCTCCCAGCCACCGCAGCCTCTACCTGCTGGGCTCCGGTGATCCTTCTGTCTTAGCTTTCCGAGTAGCCGGAATTACAGGCATGTGCTACCACGCCTGGCTGATTTTTTAATTTATTGTAGAGATGAGGTCTCGCCGAGTTACCCAGGTGGGTCTCGAACCCACGGACTTAGGCAATCCACTCACCTCAGCCTCCCAAAGTGCGGGATTACAGGCTGAGCCACCGAGCCCAGCTCATTTTTTTCTTATATACCAGTAATTTTTCAAATCTGTGTCTTCTAAGAAGGCCTTTCAGAGCAATAACACTGAATGTTGTGGTTTAGAAGAGTCTGACTGAGCATGGTAGTTTATGCCTGTAATCTCAGCATTTTGCAAGGCTGAGGCAGATGGTTTACTTGAGCCCAAGAGTTCAAGACCAGCCTGGGCAACATAGCAAGACCTCGTCTTTACAAAAAAAAAAAAAATGTCCAAGCTTGGTGGCTTATCCTGTAATCCCAGCACTTTGGGAGGCTGAGGTGAGTGGATTGCCTGAGTTTGCGGGTTTGAGACCAGCCCAGGCAAGTTGGTGAGACCTCATCTCTACAGTAAATCAAAAATTAGCCGAATGTGATAGTACATGCCTATAGCTCCAGCTATTTGGAAGGCTGAGGTGGAAGGATTGCTGGAGCCCAGGAGGTCAACTCTGGGGTGGCTGTGAGTGTTGCCACGGCACTTCAGCCTTGGTGACAGAGTGACTCCAACTCAGAAAAAAAAAAAAAAAATCACCCAGGAGAGGTAGCGTTCACCTGTTGTCTCAGCTACTTGAGAGGCTGTGGTGGAGGGATTGATCACCTAAGCTCAGGAAGTCAAGGCTACCATGAGCTGTGATCGTGCCGCTGCACTCCAACCTGGGTGACAAGAGACCCTGATGCAAACAAAAGAGTGTGGCTGGCAAAAGCTGAGGGGACTGTTCTTTAGGACAGCTACATGCTTTGCTTCCTTCTCTAAAGGAGTAATAATTTATACTGGGAGCTGAAAGGGATCCTAAATTCACTTATTTTTTTATTTGGACTATGGCTCTTATTTTGTGTTTGTTCTTGCTTTAAAAAAACGTTTGGGCTGGGCTCGGTGGCTCAGCCTGTAATCCCACCACTTTTTGGGAGCCCAAGGCGAGTGGATTGCCTGAGCCCACGGGTTTGAGACCAGCCTGGGCAACTTGGCAAGACCTCATCTCTACAATAAATAAAAAAATTAGCCAGGCATGGTAGCGAGCACCTGGGGGTCCAGCAACTTGGAAGGCAGAGGCGGAAGGATCGCCTGAGCCCAGCAGGTTGAGGCTGCAGTGGCCTTGAGTGTGTCGCTGCCACTCCAGTCTGGGCGACAGAGTGAGACTCTGACTCAAAAAAAAAAAAAAAATGTTTGGGGCTTTTATATGTCATATACTCCTCCTTTAAACTGGATTACGGTCTGAGCCACTGTTATTACCTCCGTCAAGTGCTGGTTCAGAAGGAGAAACTTGTTATTATCTTTGTGGTGAGGTTCATCCCGCTCCTCCAGCTTCAGCCATGGCCAAGTGCCGTCTGTTCCATACCCCCTCCTCCCTCCTTCCCTCTCTCTGTCCTCTCTCTCCTCTTTCTCTGTCTGATGGCCACCCTGTGCAGCGCTTTGTATCTGGAGCTAGAGCAGGAGTCAGTCTGCTTTTATTATATCAGAAGTCAGCTATTTTTCTAACCTGCTGCTTTCTGTGTTGACTAAGGCATAGAAGAATTATTTTCTCCATCCAGATGAGTGTTTAGAAATAGTAATAGGGGTACTGGAGAGGTTTGGAAAGGGCAAGTCTTTTGCTCTGTGGCTTGTGGATCTTATTATCTACCTTGAAGCGACCAATACGTTTAACAATAATGGGGGATGGGTTTAGGGTCACTGAGTGGAATTGGGTTCAACATTTGTCCAGTTCTAAGGGCACTGAGTTTGACCAGAAGACAGATGGTTGGTGTCCTTAGCTGGGCTAATGCTTATGTGAGGCATTAAGAGGGCACAGTATACCATTCCCAATGCCATGGAACCTCAGAGTCATCTTAGTTTTCACAGCAGATCCTTTCTGTGAACAATTTAAAGGTGGTTCACTCTGGGTGCAGTGGCTCACACTTATAATCCGAGCACTTTAGGAGGCCAAGGTTGGAGGACCATTCGAGGCCAAGAGTTTGAGACCAGCCTGGGTAACATAGCAAGACCCCATCTCTACAGAATAGATAAATGAATTAGCCAGGTGTGGTGGTATGTACCTGTAGTCCCAGCTACTTGGGAGGCTGAGGTGGAAGGATTACTTGAGTCCAGGAGTTCAAGAACAGCCTGGACAACATAGCAAGACCCCATCTTTACAAAAACTCTTTTTTTTAAGTTAAAAAAAAAGGCCAGGTGCAGTGGTTCACACCTATTGTAATCCCAGCACTTTGGGAGGCCAAAGCAGGAGGATTGCTTGAGCCCAGGAGTTTAAGACCAGCCTAGACAACATAGTGAGACCTCGTCTTTACAAAAACTAAAAAAAAATTAAAAGTTAACTGGGCACGGTGGTGTGCATCTTAGTCTCAGCTACTTGGGAGGCGGAGGTGGAAGGATCACCTAAGTCCAGGAGGTTGGGGCTGTGGTAAGCTGTTGTGCCCGTGCACTTCAGTCTGGGTGACAGAGACTCTGAATAAAAATAATAGTAAAAATAAATAATAATTAACCAGTCATGGTGGCATGTGCCTGCAGTCCTAGCTACTCAGGAAGCTTGAGGCAGGAGGAACTCTTGATCCCAGGGGTTCACGGTTACAATGAGCTATGGTTGTACTGCACTCCTGCAACAAGTGAGACCCTTTCTCTAAAAAAGAAAGAAAGAAAGAAAGAAAGCTAAGACCAGGATGCAAAGAAAAGCAGTTGTTCTTGACTCCTGAGCCTGCTCTGTTCTCCTAATGTCGCACTACATTGCTTTGCAGTGGCCAAGTATACGTTTTTATTATCTGAACTGACAGCCATGGGCTTTCAGTAGTATACTGCTACATTTCCAGTGAAGATCAAGGCAATTAATTATTGACCAAGTATTATGTGACTTCTCTACTACTAAACCCCTTCTCCCCACAAGCTACTGCTTTCTCTTCTGCCTCCAGGAAGGGAAGATTCCCTAGAAACCTCCATAGTCACTTGGGTTTAGATTTTTGTTGACACTTGAAATTTCCACTAACTCACTCTTGTGACAGCAACACCTGTACCTCTCGATGTCACAAAAAAAATCTGTCTATATTTCTTGATTGTGGCCACAAGATACAGTCTCTGGGATCTTATTTTTCTGGAACAAATGTAAAGTCTTCCTTTGAACATATTGAATATTTTAGAATTAGAACATACTTAGGGGCTGTCCTACTGTTCCTTTCAAGTTGAGTTTTGTTTCTGCAAAAGCTCTCTGGTGGAAGAATATTTGGGGCAGAGGGACAGCCAGTCTGAGCCCTGAGGTGGAAGTTTGCCTGGTGTGTTGAAGGAATATCAAGGACTCCAGTGCCTGGAGCAAGGGGATGAGAGGGAACAGGGGAGATGAAGCCAGAGGACAGAAGCCAGACCATGGAAGGCTTTGTGGGCATTTGTAAAGCATTGGGCTTTTACTCTGAGAGAAAAATGGGAGCCATTAAAGGATTTTGAGCAGAGGGGTAATATAGTCTGACTTAATGCTGTAAAACAGGAATTCCCAACCCTACAGTGGCCTGCCCATTATTTTATTTACCATTTCCATCTGCATATTTTTATACGGTGAGTTGTATACTTATTTCATTATATGTTACAATGTAATAATAATAGAAATAAAGTGCACAATAAATGTTATGTGCTTGAATCATCCTGAAACCATCCCCTCCCTTCCCTGGCCATGGAAAAATTGTCTTCCACAAAACCGTTCCCTGGTGCTGGAAAGGTTGTGGACCACTCTGTGAAAGGATCACTCTGGCTTTTGATGGTAAATTGAGAATGAGGGTAGGAGCAGGAGACCAATAGAGAAGTTAATGTAGTCATCCAGGCAAGGGGAGAGTGGCTTAGACCAGGCTGGGAGTGGCAGAGGTAAGAGAAGTGATCCAAGTCTGAATCTGTTCTGTAGCTAGAACTAACAAGATTTGCCAGTAGATTGGAAGGGGATATAAGCGAGAATAAAAAAATGACACCAGAATTTTTGCCCTTAGCTATCAGAAGCATGGAGTTTCCATCAGTGGAGAAGGGAAAGAAAGGATGTGGTAAAAGTGGGGAGAAATCAGGGTTCCATTTTGGGTACATTGGTATTTCTATAAACATTCGAATTTGAATGGAGGTATCACGGGCTGTTGCATGTCCGAGTTGAATATAGGATGTAGGAGAGACACCTAAGTGGAGGTATAATTTGGGAGTCATGTCACATGAATGGTATCTAATGCTGTAAGGTGGATGTGATCCCCTAGCTGATGAATGTAGAGCGAGGTTTCTTGGCTGACTATTGCTACTGACATTTGGGACCAGATAAGTCTTTTTTGTTTTTGACAGGGCAGGGATTTTTGTGACTTAGCATTGTGCAATCTATAGCCAGTATTGCCACTCTCCCTCCTGGCCCCCCAGTGTAACAATCAAAAATGTCTCCAGACATTGTGAAATGTCCCCTGGGGGGGCAAAATCCTCCCACTTGTGAACCACTAGAGTAGAGAAGAGGGGCAAGGGCTGAGCTTAATTCTATCTACTTTATACTATCCAGATCACCTTTACTGCGTTTATTTTTATTTCACAACACTCCTGTGATTTTTGTAGTTACAACCTTCATTTGACAAAATAAATTGAGGGTGAACCATGAGCTGGAACCCAAGGACCTAGTTGAGTCTAATGTAGACTACGCTGTGATGAGATTTGCTGGCAAGGCAAGTTAGGTGGCTATTCTCTGAAGGTAGTTTATACACTTTGTGTCAGGTCGCAGAGACCTCCTTGTTCATCTGCAGGAGCTGCAGAAGAATTTGTGGCCAAGTAGGAAGCAATGCAGAGCAACGGAGGGACCTGCCCAAGTTTGTTGGCAGATTAGCACGCTCTGTACCACAAGGGGCTTGCCAGGAGACTCTGGTCTTGATATTACAGTGAGTCTCTTTTGAAAACCCAGGAGAGCCAGTAAAGTCCTCCCAGCCTTCCTGGTGTTTGCACTGGCATGGGTCATGTGTGCATTTAAAAAATAAATTAAGCAAACACTATGGGCCTTAGAAAATGCCTTTGTTGTTTGTAACATTACTGTGTGACTGAGAATAAAGAGTATCCCCAGGAACTCTCTTCATTGTACCTCAGCAGCTTCAAAGCTGTCCAGCTCCATTTTACTTGTTTTGGGGCTCTGAGCATTGTTTTAGACTGTTCTGATGCTGGGCAGTCTTGTAATGGAAACAGAGTGTTCTCAAGATTGCTGGCATATTTTATTTTGACTGAAATTATAGGTTCAAACAGATAAAATGTAATTCAAAAGTATGAGAATTTAGGTCAGGTGCCAGTGGCTCATGCCTATAATCCCTGCAATTTGGGAGGCTGAGGTAGGAGGATCACTTGAACCCAGGGGTTCCAGACCAGCCTGGGCAACATAGCAGTGAGTCCTCATCTCTACAAAAAGAAAAAAATAAATTAGCTGTGCATGGTGGCAAGCAGCTATAGTTCCAGGCTGAGACAGGAGACTCGCTTGAGCCCAGGAGGTCGAGGCTGCAGTGAGCCATAATGATGCCACTGCACTGCAGCCTGGGGGACAGAGCAATACCCTATCTCTAAAAAAAAAAAAAAAAGGAGTGAGAACTTGTCTCCTGGTATAATCTATATGATGCTCAGGTTTCAAATTATTGTTCTCAGCTAAGTCAACTGTAACTATATTCTAGCAGGATCGGACAGAATGTAAGGGAAAATTGTGGACTCCTTTGAGCTCTGTTTAAAGTGAAGCCTTTCACCAAGCTGTAGACATTTCCCTCCAAAGGCTTGAGGGTCTTTGGCTTTTTACTCTGATTTTAACTGCCTCAGGCCAGTTAACTGTTTGCTTTACGCAGAGGTAGCTTTGATACTATTCAGTCAATAAGTGAGGCCTCCTGGGTGCTCAGCTTGTGTGAAACCCTGTCTGCAAAGAATTTACTATCTGATTACATAGATGTGACTAGCCATAGGAAAGAATGAGAGGCAGTAAAGGTCAAGTATGTTGAGTTCCAGTTGACTTTTAAGTGATCACAGTTTGGGAGAAGAGAAAGCAATAAGGTTTGGAGTAGTCAGGAACATAATACCCTGATGGATGCAAACGAATTGGAGGGAAGGGGCTGCATGCAGGAAGGCCCAGTGGCAGCCACAGGCAGGGTGAGTTCATAGGCCACTGGCCAGCCTGGCTATGGCGAGTGAGGTGTGCTTAAAGAGGGTGGGGTAAATTTTGGAGGAAGCCCTTTGAAAGCCAAGCAAAGGAGAGTTCACATTTAATGTGAAAGGAAATAGAGGGCCAACAATGCTTTTCAGCAGGGGAGTGGCAAGATAAAACCAAATATGACTGAAAGGAACCGAGGAGAAGAGAGACAACTTACTGTCTTCCTTCAGCCAGCTAGCCATTATGGGGGCTGATGCCTGTGAATTAATTACAAGAGAGACGGGGAGATGATGACTTGCAAGGAAAGGGTAGTTGGCAGAAGGTTACAGGAGCTTGAATGGAAATTCTAAGAGAAAGTGGGACCACAGACTCACCCTGTGACTTAGCAGAACTCCTAATATGGCACCAGTGATTACATGGCTACATGGCTAGCAGCTTGGATAAGCTTCTTTTCTTTGGGTATCCTTCCCAATGAGACTCTTACCAGTTCTTTCTTCCTTTTTAGGAATCTCCTCTACTCTAGGGGATGGCCACAGGAGAGCTCTGTTTGCTAGCATCCCATTTGGATTCTAGCACACTTGCTGTTACCTGAGACCCTTGGGGCCAGAATTCCAAATAGCTTTTTCTGAAGTCTTTAAGAAAAAGAAAGATAAGCCCGCTCGGTGGCTCAACCTGTAATTCCACGCTTTGGGAGGCCGAGGTGAGTGAATTGCCTGAGCCCGCGGGTTTGAGACCCACCTGGGCAACTTGGCGAGACCTCATCTCTACAATAAATAAAAAAATCAGCCAGGCGTGGTAGCACATGCTACCATTCTGGCTACTCGGAAGGTTGAGGCGGAAGGATCGCCAGAGCCCAGCAGGTCGAGGCTGCGGTGGCCGGGAGCGGCCACTGCACTCCAGTCTGGGTGACAGAGTGAGATTCCAACTCAAGAAAAAAAAAAAAAAGATGTTTCCTAGTTTTCAGTTAGGAT
>CAUYQG010124490.1:0-11934 GCA_963574415.1 Tarsius wallacei | reverse complement strand
CAATGTATGATCCAAGCCTTTGCTTGGAAGTTGCAAGCCTTCAGTTGATTTCAGAGTTCCAAAATGGTTATATGAGACAGATTCTGCCAGTTTTATTGTTGTCTAGGTTGGGTGTGTCATATTCCTGGCAATTTTTTCTTTACAGTTGTTTTTTGGGGGGGGGGGGGGGCGCGCCAACAAAATGCTGTCCTTAGAATATTGGGGTTCTAGTCACAGATTGCTACTTCTGCTCATGGAGGTGCACACAAAGAAGATGAATAGCCATTGTTGTCACATCTCCTTCACATTGATGCAAGTCCCTCTTCCTCTGGTTGAAGTGACTTCCAGGAGATTTAAAGCACCAACACTTTTTCCCTTTTCCCTTCATTCTCCTCCTTTTCTACTTTTGGAAGCCAGATGTTGAAGAACAACACACTAAAAAACAACCACTCAAGCAGGAGCAATTGGAAAGTCGCTGTGCTTGCCCAGAGGAAGATACTGGTCCATAAAAGCCCGCAGAAGACCTTATGTTGACACCTCAGGCACATCAGTACCCCTCAGTACAAACCTCCTACAACAACTAAAAATTTTAAAATTATCAAAAAAAAGAGCAATTCCTGCAAAGGAGAAGAATCTCATTTGCAGAGTTACCACATTATTACAATCAAATGTCCAGTCAACAACAAAAATCCCAAAGCATGCAAAGAAACAGAAAAGTATGGCCCATTCAAATGAAAAAAGAAAAAAGCCAATTAAATTATTCCTGAAAATGACCTGATGATAGACCTACTAGACAAAGACTTTAACAAAATGGTTTTAAAGATTTTCAAAGAATTAAGGACAAAATGGTAGAATTTTAAAAGACTGTGTGTGAGCAAAATATACATGGGCAGAAGTTGGAAGCACTCTCCCTAAGCACTGGAATAAGATAACAATGGCCACTCTCACTACTCATATTCAATATAGTACTGGAAGTCCTAACCAGAGCAGTCAGGTAAGAGAGAGAAAGAAAAGATGTCCACATAGAAGAGAGGAAGTTAAATTAACTCTCTTCACAGATTATATGATGCTATATCTAGAAAACCCTAAAAAGTCCACCAGAAAACTCTTAGCAGTCATAAATGACTTCAGTAAAGTCTCAGGATACAAAAATCAGTTGAATTTCTATACAGTAACAATGTTCAAGCTGAGAACCAAATCAAGAACATTTACAATTGCATATATATCAGAATACATTTAACTAAAGAGGTGAAAGATCTCTACAATGAAAACTACAAGACACTGCTTAAAGAAATAAAAAGTGACACAAACAGGCCGGGCACAGTGGCTTACACCTGTTATCCCAGCACTTTGGGAGGCAGAGGCGAGAGAATTGCCTGAGCTCAGGGGTTCAAGACCAGCCTAGGCAACTTGGTGAGACCTCGTCTCTACAGTAAAGCCAAAACTTAGCCGAGTGTGGAGGTGCATGCCTGTAGCTCCAGCTACTTTGAAGACTGAGGCAGAAGGACTGCCTGAGTCCAGCAGGTTGAGACTGCGGTGGTCGTGAGTGTGCCACTCCAGCCTGGGCGACGGAGTGAGACTCCAACTAAAAAAAAAGACACAAACAAATGGAAAAACATTTCATACTCATGGGTTAAAAGAATTAATATTCTTTTTGTGTGTGTGTGTGTGTGTGTGTGTGAGTTGGAGTCTCACTCTGTCGCCCAGACTGGAGTGCAGTGGCCGCTCCCAGCCACCGCAGCCTCGACCTGCTGGGCTCCGGCGATCCTTCCGCCTCAGCCTTCCAAGTAGCTGGAACTACAGGTGCGCGCTACCACACCCGGCTAATTTTTTTATTTAGAGATGAGGTCTCGCCAAGTTGCCCAGGTGGGTCTCGAACCCATGGGCTCAGGCAATCCACTCACCTCCGCCTCCCAGGGCGCGGGATTACAGGCTGAGCCACCGAGCCTGGCTAGGAATTAATATTCTTAAAATGTCCATACTGCCTAAAGCAACCTATAGATTCAACATAATCCCTATCAAATTATCAGCATAACATTCTTCAGAGATCTAGGGAAAAAAAACTTAAATTCATATGTAAGCAAAAAAGAGTCTAAATAGCCAAAGCAGTCCTAAGCAAAAAGAACAAAGCCAGAGGCAACACAGCCATCAAAAAGAACAAAAATCATGTCCTTTGCAACAACTGTACAGCTGTAGCTCATCATTCTAGGTGAATTATCACAGAAACAGAAAGCTAAATACCACATATTCTCACTTATAAGTGGGAGCTAAACACCGAATGTTCACAGGCATAAGGGGACTCCTATGGGGGGACTCAGGGAGGATTGCACAACCAACCATTGGGTACTATGCCCACCAAGAGAGTGATGAGATCAGCAGAAGCCCAAATCTCATCGTCACACAATATACCTATGCAACAAACCTATACATGTACTCCTTGAGTCTAAAACAGTTTTTTAAAGATAAGATAAATAGTGCCATGGGGGAAATTTATAGCTATAAATGCTTACATTGAAAAACAAAACACCTAATTAACAACCTAGATTTATAACTTAAGGGACTAGGAAAAAAAAAAAAAACAGAAGTTAGCAGAAGGAAGGAAATAATAAAAAATAGAGATAAACAAAAAAAGAAGTGGAAAAAAATAACACAAACGCCAATAAAATCAAAAGTTCTATAAAAAGATCAACTAAATTAATAAACCTTTACATAGATGGATGGGGAAAAAACTCAAATTACCAAAATCAGAAATGAAAGCAGTGAACACTACTACTGCTCTACAGAAATAAAAAGTCTATAAGATAGACTACTATGATCAACTGTACATCAACAAATTAGATAACCTAGATGAAATGGACAAATTTCCAGAAACACAAAACCTTCAAAGGTTAACCATAAAGAAACAGAAAATCTGAATAGACCTATAAGTAGAATTAAATAAGCAATAAAAAATTCCCAGCAAGTCGGGCTCGGTGGCTCAGCCTGTAATCCCGCGCCTTGGGAGGCTGAGGTGAGTGGATTGCCTGAGCCGGTGGGTTCAAGACCCGCCTAGGCAAGCGAGACCTCATCTCTACAATAAATCCAAAAAAAAAAAAAAAAAAAAAATTCCCAGCAAAGAAAAGCCCTGGACCTAATGGTTTCACTGGTAAATTCTACCAAACACTTAAATAACTAATTTTTCTGAAATATTTCCAAAATATCAAAAGAAAAAGAACATTTTATAACTCATTCTTTGAGGCCAGCATCACCATAATACCAAGGACACATTAAAATACTACAAAAATATATAGAGAGAGACCAATACCTCTTCTGAACATTGATGGTAAAAATCCTCACTTAGAAACTCAAATTCAAGAGATTATTTTTAAACTTTATATATCATGATCCAGTGGGATTTATTCCTGGAATTAAAAAATTATTCTGCATACAAAAATGGATTAATAGAGCAGAATGAAGGAAAACAAAACATAATCATCTCAATTGGTACAGAAAAAGCATTTTACAAAATTCTATACCCTTTCATAGTAAAAACACTCAACAAATTAGAAAGAAATTACCTCAACATAAGAAAAGCCATATATGAAAAACCCACAGCTAATATTATACTCAATAGTAAGAGACTTAAAGCTTTTCCTTTAAGATCAGGAATAAGACAAGAACACCCACACCCCACTTGCACCACATCTACCCAACAAAGTGCTGAAAGTCAAAGCCAGAGGAATTAAGAAAAAAAAAAAGATAAGAAATGAAAAGTACCCAAAGTATAAAGGAAGAAATAAAATTATCTCTGTTCACAGACTATGATTTTATATGTAGAAAACGCTATAAGTTCCACAAAATATCTGTCAGAACTATTAAACAAATTCACAAAGTAGCAGGATACACACAGAATACATAAATTCAGTTACATTTCTATGTACAAAAACTGAACAACCCAAAAATGAAATTACGAAAAAGTCAATGTACAATACCATCCAAAAGAATAAAATACCTAGGAATTAGCCAAGACGATGAAAGATTTATACAATAGAAACTATAAAACAATTTTGAAATAAATTAAAGAAGACATAAATAACTGAAAAGATATCTGGTTATATACTCAAAAGAAATGAAAGTAAGGACTTGGCAGGGCTCACTGGCTCAACGTATAATCCCAGCACTTTGGGAGGCCAAGGCAAGTGGATTGCCTGAGCCCGTGGGTTTGAGATCAGCCTAGGCAACTTGGCAAGACCTCTTCTCTACAATAAATAAATTTAAAAATTAGCCAGGCGTGGTAGCATGTGCCTGTAGTTCTGGCTACTTGGAAGGCTGAGGCGGAAGGATCTCCAGAGCCTAGCAGATCAACCCTGGGATAGCCATGAGTGTGCCACTGTACTCTAGCCTGGGCGACAGAATGAGACAAGAAAGACAGAAAGAAAGATAGAAAGACAGACTTCAGAAAGAAAGAGGGAGGGAGGGAGGGAGGACTCAAAGAAACATCTGTATACCCACATTCATGGCAACATTATTCATAATCACTAAAACAAGGAAGCAACACAAGTGCCTATCAACAAAGGAATATAAACAAAGTTTGATATATACATATAATAGAATATTATTCAGCCTTAAAAAGGAAAGAAAATCTGACACATGCTATAACATGGATGAACCTTGAGAACATTATACAAAGTGAAATGTCAGTCACAAAAAGACAAACAATGTGTGATTCCAATTATATGAGTTACCTAAAATAGTCAAAATCAAAGATATAAAAGATAGAATGGTGATTGTCAGGGGCTGGGATGGGGGAAATAATGTTTAATGGGTATAAAGTTTCAGTTTTACAAGATGAAAAGAGCTCTGGAGATAGAAAGTGGTAATGGTTGCACAACATGAATGTATTTAATACCACTGAGCTGTGCTCTTAAAAATGGTATGTTAGGAGCATTTTACCCAGTGAAAACTCGGGGTGGGGGAAAAGAGCGAAGACCATTTTCCCTATGGGGTTTGACACAATGTTATAAAGCATTTACCATATCATACTGTCCTTCACTTGCATCCTCTAAAATGTAATTATTCTATTCTCATTAAGAGAAAATATAAGGGCTGGGCTCGGTGGCTCAGCCTGTAATCCCAGCACTTTGGGAGGTTGAGGCAAGTGGATTGCCTGAGCCCGCGTCTCTACAATAAATCAAAAATTAGCCAGGCGTGGTAGTGCATGCCTGTGGTTCCAGCTACTTAGAAGGCTGAGGTGGAAGGATCGCCAGAGCCCAGCAGGTCGAGGCTGCGGTGGCCAGGAGCGTGCTACTGCACTCCAGTCTGGGCAACAGAATGGGACTCCAACTCAAAAAACAAAAAAAAAGCAAGAGAGAAAATATAAATTATACATTATATATGCAAATACATTTGTACTGTATTACACAGTATATACAGTCATGCAATACATAAGATGTTTCAATGACAAGCTACATATGTATATATATGATAGTGGTCTCAAAAGATTATAAAAAGTTGAAAAATTTCTACTGCCTAGTGACACTGTAGTTGTCATAACATCACAGTATAACACATTATTCATGTGTTTTAGCGATGTTTGTCTAATGTGCTCCCAGTTATATAGCACATTCAATTATGTACAGTATATGATACTTGGTGATGATAACAAACGACTATTACTGGGTAAACGTTTACTATACTATACTTTTTGTCATTATTTTATAGTGTACTCCTTCCTTGTAAAAAAAAGTCAACTATAAAATAATCTCAGCCAGGCTCGGTGGCTCAGCCTGTAATCCCACGCTTTGGGAGACTGAGGTGAGTAGATTGCCTGAGTCCGCGGGTTTGAGACCCGCCTGGGCAACTTGACGAGACCTCATCTCTACAATAAGTCAAAAAATTAGCTGGGGGTGTGTAGTGCACGCCTGTAGTTCCAGCTACTTGGAAGGCTGAGGCGGAAGGATCGCCGGAGCCCAGCAGGTCGAGGCTGCGGTGACCGGGAGCGTGCCACTGCACTCCAGTCTGGGCGACAGAGTGAGATTCCAACTCAAAAATAATAATAATAATCTCAGGCAGGTTCTGCAAGAGGTACTCTAGAAGAAGGCACTGTCATCATAGGAGATGACAGCTCACTGCAAGTTACTGTCTCTGAAGACCTCCCACTGGGACAAGATGTAGAGGTAAAGATGATGATATTGATGATCTTGACCCCGTGTAGGCCTAGGCTAATGTATTTGTATCTTGGTTTTTGACCAAAAAAAGTTTAAAAAGAAAAAAGTAAAAATAAGAAATTTTTAAATAGAAAAAAACATAGAACAAGGGTGTAAAAAAAGAAAAGATTTTTGTACAGTTGTACAATGTGTGCTTTAAACTAATGTGTATTACAAAAGTCAAAATGTTTTTAAGACTTTAGAAGTTTATAAAGAAAAATGTTATAGTAAGCTAAGGTTAATTTATTATTGAAGAAAGAAAAATTTGCTATAAATTTAGTGTAGCCTAAGTGCACAGTGTATAATGTCCTAGGCCATCACATTCATGCACCACTCACTCACTGACTCACCCAGAGCAACATCCAGTCCTGCAAGCTCCATTCATGATAACTGCCCTATATGAACATGCCATTTTTAATCTTTTATATTATTTTTACTGTACTTTTTCTATGCTTAAATACACAAATGCTATTTTGTTAAAATGCCTCCAGTGTTCAGTACAGAAACATGCTGGATAGGTTTGTAGCCTACAAGTAAAAGGCTCTACCATATAGTCTATATGTATAGTAGGCCATAACATCTAGCTTTGTGTAAATATACTATATGATGTTAGCATGACTAAATTGCCTAATGAATATACCCCTATTCGGAATATACCCCTGTCACTAAGCAATCTACAAATTCAACACCATCCCTATCAAACTACAAGCAACATTGTTCACAGACCTAGAAAAGACAATACAGAAATTCATATGGAAGCAAAAGAGTCCAAATAGCTAAAGCAATCTACAGCAAAAATAACAAAGTTGATGGCATCACACTCCCAGATTTCAAACTCTATTACAAGGCTACAGTAACCAAAACAACATGGAATGGGTACAAAAACAGGTACACAGACCACTATAACAGGATAGAGAACACAGAAATAAAACCACAGACCTTCAACCAATTCATCCTTGACAAAGCTGACAAAAACAAACACTGGGAAAAGGAAACCATTTAGCAAATGGTACTAAGAAAACTGGTTAAACACATGCAGAAGACTGAAACTGGACCATTACCATATAAGAAAATAAACTCAAAACGGATCAAGGACTTAAATGTGAAACCTTAAACAATAAGAATCTTAGAAGAAAACCTAGAGAACACCCTCCTGGACACTGCCCTATGCAGTGAATTCATGGCTAAGTCTTCAAAAGCAAATGCAGCAAAAACTAAAATTCACAGGTGGGACCTGATCAAGACAAAAAGCTTCTGCACAGTAAAAGAAACCATCAAGAGATTAAAGAAGGCAACCCCCTCGGGTCCCCTCCTGCTCTGGGCGCTTTTCTACCTAATAAATCCTGCTTTCTAAAAAAAGAGAGAGAGAGAGTAAAGAGACGACCCATGGAATGGGAAAAAATATTTGCAGACTATGAATCCGACAAAGGCCTAATATCCAGGATCTGTAAAGACCTCAAATAGACAGAAAAAAAATTAAAAAGTGGAAAAAGGACATGAAAACACATCTCCCAAAGGAAGACATACAAGCAACCATAAAACATATGAGAAAATGCTCAGCATCATTAATTATCAAAGAAATGCAAATTGAAACTACAAGACACCCTCTCACACTAGTCAAGATGCCTACTATTAAAAAGTCAAAAAACAACAAGTGTTGGCAAGACTGCAGAGAAAAGGAAGTGCTCATACACTGTTAGTGAGAATGTAAGTTAATTCAACCTTTGTAGAAAGAAATTTGGAAACTTCTCAAAGAAAACAGAGCTGCCATTCAGTCCACCAATACCACGTCTGGGAATATACCCAAAAGAACACAAACCACTCTACTAAATATACCTGCGCTCATATGTTTATTGCAGCACTATTCAAAATAGCAAAAACATGGAACCAACCCAGATGTCCATTGAAGGTGGACTGGATAAAGAAAATGTGGTACATATATGTAATGGAATATGACACAGCCGTAAAGGAGAACAAAATCATGTCCTTTGCAGCAACAGTTGGATGTAGTTAGAGATCATCATTCTGAGTGAATTAACAAAAAAAACTGAATACCATTTGTTCTCACTCATAAGCATGCACTAAACACTAGGCACACATCGAATGAGAATAACAGATACTGTTGGGAGGGAGGGAAGAGAGAGAATAAGGAATACAAAACCACACATCGGGTACTATGCCCGCTACGGCTCGGGGGAGGGGAGGGGATGAAGCTCATCAGAAGCCAAACCTCTCAGCTTTACACAATATACTTATGTAACAAATCCTCATATGTACCCTCATGATTCTAATATAATAAATAAGTTAGTTAAATAAATAAAATACCTTGGTACTGAAACATAAATGGACAAAGAGATGATAAAATGTCAAAAACATACCTTACTACAGCTAGAAATTTACAGCTGAAAAAAATGACCTTTCAATTCAGAGAGGAAAAGATGAATTACTGAGTAAATTGTGTTGGAACTAACTTGATAGGAAGATACAATTAAGCAAACCAAAAAATTACGGAATAATATAGAATATACTATCTTTTCACATAAAACTATGTCCACACGTTTGATTATGAAAATTACAATACTTCTCAATTACAGCAGTCTCTCACATGCAAATGTGTTGTGCAAAAATGCATACTGTGGTTACCTTAGGAATCACTGTGATAGAATTCCCTGAAATACGAGGGGGACACACAAAAAAACCAACAGAATTTATTTATAAAAAATTGTGTATTAGCCGGGCGTAGTACCGCGTGCCTGTAGTTCCAGCTACTCGGAAGGCTGAGGCGGAAGGATCACCTGAGTCCAGCAGGTCGAGGCTGCGGTGTTGGGAGCAGCCACTGCACTACAGTCTGGGCGACAGAGTGAGACTCCAACTCAAAAAAAAATAAAATAAATTGTGTATTTACCCTTACATGTTTAAACTTCAGTCACCTTCAAAGAACTCTCCATTTGATGCAATACATGTATCAAGACACTTTTTCCACTGCTCAAAACAGCTTTTGAACTCATCAATTTTAATGCCTTTTAGTGCTTCTGTCGTTTTTTGTTTCACCTCTTCCACATCATCAAAACATTTCAGGACTTTTTCACCAAGGGAAACAAACAAAAAAGTCACTGGGGGAGAGATCAGAATAAGGAAGGTGGGGCACACTAGTCATGAAATGGGCAAATGCATTGAAAGAAATCTCCAAAAAAAACCAAAATTCACTGAGGCCAAACACATCCTCTCACAAAAACACTGCTGGTACACTGATGCTGATGTGTTCCTAGAACACTTACCTAGTGGGGGCAGCCTGTACGGCCCTTCCTCCAAAAACTAATTTTGACTTTTGGGGGTCAACCTTGTATTACAAAGGAGACTAGCTTAACAAGGGCTCTGCATGAAGAAAGGAACTGGCAGTAAAAGTAGAGGAAAGACCTTTTACTACATTGCTGTTGGTATTATTTGAATGTGTACTATGTGCATATGTATAATGTATATTTTCTATTGAGGAAAAATTCACATAACAAGCAATTTACCATGTTAAAGTATACAACTAAGTGGCATTTGGGACATTCACAATGTTATGCAACCACCACCTCTCTCTAATTTGAAAGTCCTCATCACCCCAGAGGAACATCCACTCCCTTCTCCTCTTCCCATGTCAACTATGAATCTAATCCTTTGTCTCTATGAATTTGTCTATTCTGGATATTTCAGATTAAATAAATTATATAATATGTGACATTTTGTGTCTGAGTTCTTTCATTCAGCATACATTTTTAAGGTTTATCCAAATTGCATGTATCAATACCTCATTCCTTTTTATGTCCAAACAACACATTTTGTTTTTTCATTCATTTATTGATGAACAGTTGGGTTGTTTCCACAGCTTGATTACCATTAATAATGTTTCTATAGGCCAGGCTCGGTGGCTCAGCCTATAATCCCGCACTTTGGGAGGCCGAGGTGAGTGGACTACCTGAGCCCGCAGGTTTGAGACCCGCCTGGGCAACTTGGCGAGACCTCATCTCTACAATAAAAATCAAAAAATTAGCCGGGCATGGTAGCACGTGCCTGTAGTTCCAGTTACTTGGAAAGCTGAGGTGGAAAGATCGCCGGAGCCCAGCAGGTCAAGGCTGTGGTGGCCGGGAGCGGCCACTGCACTCCAGTCTGGGAGACAGAGCGAGACTCCAACTCAAAAAATAATAATAATAATGCTTCTATAAACATTCAAGTATAAGTCTCTCTGTAAAGATGTGTTAAATTTTCTTGGATATATATACATCAGAGTGGAAGTTCCAGGTCATATAGTAATTCTATTTTTAACTTTTAAGGAACTGTCAAACTGTTTTCTATAATAGCTGTACCTTTTTACATTCCCACTGCATATTTTTTAATTTAATAGTTAAGTTTTAAAAACTAAACTTCCAGCCAGGTGCATTGGCTCAGCCTGTAATCTCAGCACTTTGGGAGGCCAAGGCGACAGGATTGCCTGAGCCCAGGGGTTCGAGACCAGCCCGGACAACTTAGTGAGACCCTGTCTCTACAATAAATCACAAAAACTAGCTGGGCATGGTGGCATGCATCTCCAGCTACTTGGAAGGCTGAGACGGAAGGATTGTCTAAGACCAGCAGGTCAAGGCTGTGGTAGCTGTGAGAGTGTTACTGCACTCCAGCCTGGGCGACAAGAGTATGACTCCAACTCAAAAAAAAAACAAACAAAACAACACTCAGCTTCCAAAATAAATGATATTGCATTCATTCAGAAGAATCCTATAAGGCCACCAAAAATAATGCAGTATCTCTATACACAATGGAATGGGACGATGTCTTTAATTAATCCATGCAATAAGCACTTATTAATTGCCTATCATTGGTCAGACAGTGCATAGGTAGTTAAATAGAGCAGCAATAAGACAGACATCAAGTAGGATGAATAGATAATAAATAAATCACTACGCAAAGAATTATTTAATAATAAATGAGATGATTATAAGTAGTGTTTAAAAAGCTACACTGGGCCAGGCTCGGTGGCTCAGCCTGTAATCCCAGCACTTTGGAAGGCCGAGGTGAGTAGATTGCCTGAGCCGGCAGGTTCAAGACCCACCCAGGCAACTTGGCGAGACCTGTCTCTACAATAAATCAAAAACTAGCTGAGCGTGGTAGCGCGAGCCTGTAGTGCCGGCAACTTGGAAGGCTGAGGCAGAAGGATCGCTGGAGCCCAGCAGGTTGAGGTTGTGGTGGCCGGGAGCGTGCACCACTGCACTCCAGTCTGGGCGACAGAGTGAGACTTCAACTCAAAAAAATAAAAAAAATAAAAAATAAATAAAAAAATAATAATAATATAAATTAAAAAAAATAAAAAGCTACAATGGCCAGTATTTTTAACAGGTTCAGTAAAATTGTAAAGCAATATCTCATTTTATTTGAAAAACACATTAGCATTTACCTCTGTGTAATACAGATACCTGTACACACAAGTAGCTGGGACATAAACATATATGGCAGGGAAGGAGGGCACTCCAAAAATATAATTCAAATTTTTACTGTTAGGGGAAGCAGACCCGGGACTCTTATTTTCTACTCTAATGTTGTTTTTTAATAATCACCACTTATTTCTATAATTAAAAAAATAAGAGAATTACTTTTAAATCAACTCACACATATGAAAAATATACACACGCCATATTATCTAGAAAGGAATAAGAATAAATCCCAGCCGGGCTCGGTGGCTCAGCCTGTAATCCCGCGCCTTTGGGAGGCTGAGGTGAGTGGATTGCCTGAGCCC
>CAUYQG010124488.1:0-12007 GCA_963574415.1 Tarsius wallacei | reverse complement strand
GAGCCGGGCTCGGTGGCTCAGCCTGTAATCCCGCGCTTTGGGAGGCTGAGGTGAGTGGATTGCCTGAGCCCGCGGGTTCGAGACCCGCCTGGGCAACTTGGCGAGACCTCATCTCTACAATAAATCAAAAAGTCAGCCGGGCATGGTAGCGCACGCCTGTAGTTCCGGCTACTCGGAAGGCTGAGGCGGAAGGATCGCCGGAGCCCAGCAGGTCGAGGCTGCGGTGGCCGGCAGCGGCCACTGCACTCCAGTCTGGGCAACAGAGTGAGACTCCAACTCAAAAAAAAAAAAAATAGGTGAACAAATCTGAACAGGTCTTGCCAAAATGGATACACAGATGACAGGCACGTGAAAATATGCTGTGCTTCATGTGTTCTTAGGGAATTGCAAATTAATACAATAAAAAGAAACCTCTGCACACCAGTTAGAATGTGAAAAAGCTAAATAGCTGACAATAGCAATGCTGTAGAGCAACAGGAACTCACGCTCAATCCTCTGATGGCAGCACAAAATGGTACAGCACCTTGGAAGACAGCTTGGTGTTTCTTACAAAAGCACAGTCTTACCACAAGACCCAGCATCACAGTCCTAGGCATTCACTGATTGGAAAACTCCCAGAGACAGTGTCCAGGTAGTGGGTTGAGGGGAGGAGGGGCCAGAGGGGCTGAGGTGAGGGAGGCACCAGAGTCCTTGAAGGGTGTCAGGGAGAGAGGGGTGGGTTAGAGGGCCAGGGATGAAAGAACTGTGGGAGAGAGTGGGGAGAAGGTGAAGGGTCAAGGTAAGAGAGCTGGGGTGAGTGTCAGAGAGGAAAGTGACCTTGCTCTTGTCCAGAGACAGGTGGGACAGGGGAGAGGAATGGGTGCTCAGTGGGTGAGGTAGAGTCTGGGTCAGGTGGCCTCTACCCCTCGGCTGACCACGCCTCCTGGGGCAGATCACCGTGGGGGCACCTCTGCCAAGGTCTGCCTGAGCAGCCAGAGCAGTCACTTAAACAAACCACAGACAGGGAGGGAGCTGCAGCATGGGCCTGCCCAGGTGAGTACAGGAATGGCTCCCACTTGCCCGCCCACTGACTACTCAGGGTCTGGGGACTAGGGTGTGGAAGGACAAGGGAGATGGCAGGCGGTCTGGGGGTCAAGGGCAGGGAGAGATCAGGTCTCCGGAGAACTCAGAGCTCTCCCCTCCAGCACTGGCCCTGATTGCTGATAGGCCTGGAACAACACCATCTGCTTCTCACTTCCTGCCTTCACAATGGTCAGGTAAGACCCTTCACAGGGGGACTGAGGGTGGGATGGGGAAGAGGAAAACTCAGTGCTCTTTCTGGAGCCCTCAGCAGTGGGTTGCCCCTCCCCTGCCCCCTGAACTCTTCTCTTGCTCTGTAGCCAGGATAACACCAAGCACCTACTCTAAACAGGGTCTCCATTCCCCTCGGCTATTGCCTGGAGACTGAGAGGCCCCCTGCATCCATCCCCAGCAGGTGCTAATTAGGCCCCCTTCCTGCAGCCCAACCTGGATGGGGAATCCCCCAGGAGAAGCATGACACTTCCCCATAGCCTTCTTCAGCTGCCTACCAGAACCACTGCCCCCAAAGACCTCTTTCCTGTGATGCCTCTCCCTGGAAGAGCTCTGGGCTGAGAGGGCACTCCCAGGGGCTCTGAGAACAGAGTACAGGGGAAAAGTGACACCACTGAAGCCTCCAGGGAAAGGTCCTTCAAGCACGTTATTAGCACTGTTTGCAAGTGGTCAGCACAGGGACGGGTAGAGGCTTCACCAGCAGCTGTTGGACAGTAGCACCCACAGCCCCTCATCCTCCTCACAGAAGTAGGTCCTCAGTGCAAGTTAGAACCACACCTGGGATTAGAGCCAGGGGCCTGGAACTTGGACCCCAGTGAACCCACCCAGACCAGGCAAGCAGCTGGAGGGGACCCTTTGGGGTCTCTGCCCAGACATGAGTATGTAAACACGTTTGTAAGCTCACGTCTACATATGTAGATGTACACCCAGAAACATGTGCATTTGTGCACCGAAGGCAGCTTCCTACCTGCTGTCTCAGGTGGGCAGGATCCAGGTGGGTGGAACCCAAGGGGTTGGGACAGGGAGACCTCTCCCTTCAGATTTCAGATGAGCCAGCTTGGGTAGATGGAAACACATCACTTAGGAAAGCAGCCCCTGAAAGCCACCAGGGTGTGGCAGGACCACCCCAGGACCCCGGGTGCAAGTAGCAAGTAAGTGTGCCCTGTGCTCTACCTTGAGCAGAGCAGGCTCAGTGTTGACCTGGTGCCTAGAGCCTGGACTTCTACTTCCCCTGTCCTGCAGGGAGGGGCAAGGGGCTCCCACTGACACATGAAGAAACTGAATCTCAGAGGGACTAACCAGTGTTCCCAAGATGGAGGCTGAGTCACACTTGACTCCCAAGAGTGTTTGTGGGTGTTTCTTTAAGTCAAAACAGTCGTTATCACTAAAACCTCATATGAGCCGGCAGAGTCTACCCTGAGTGACCCATGCCTTGTGGACACACAGCCCAGAAAAGCAAGTTCACAAACCAATGTTTGCCCAGGTCAGCCCAATGCCTCTGACTCTCTGCTTGCTTTTCACTTAAAACCTGTGCTGGTGACACCTGGAGCTGGAGGAGCCTGCAGGCGACTAATTTTCACCCTGAGCCCTCAGCCCTCTGGAGGCCAACCTGGGTCTAGGAGGCATGGGCTCTCCAAATTTCTCTCCCCTCATACACAGTTTCACCCTGCAGGATATTCAGGATTCACTGGGCACTACGTCTGTTGCCCACTCACCTCAGGGAACGTGGCAGGGCCACCAGGCCTCAGAGCAGCAACCAATGGTTGGACAGTGTACCTGACACACTCCAGTCACTCCAGAGATCCCAGGGAAGCAGCTGTGTGCAGCCTGTGTAGAGGGCACATAACCCCAGACCACAGCCCCCAGCAGGAGCAGTTCCTGTTGGATGGCAGGGACACAGAAAGGCTGGGACCTATCCCAGGGGCAAGAGGGTCCCAGGCATGGTAGTCAGTAGGGGGAAATCCTCTACTCCTGTGCCTTGATCAGGGCTGCCTCCCCAACTCCACCCTGTAGCATGGGCTGAGTGGTCCTCACTGCCAAGCTTGCAGTAGGAGGTGGTGGTGCTGGGTGAGGTGCCCAGCCTGCTCCTCAGCCTGCTGACTGCCCCTTCAGGTGCTAAGGCCCTTCCTGCCAGGAGTTGGATGCCTGGTGGCCCACATGGGCCAGTCAAGGATGATCCCTACAGTGCCCTGTGGGCCCAGCTTAGGTCTGCATGCAGGGCCTGGAAAGCAGCAGCGGTTGGAGGTGGGAGGCTTTCTGAGAGCCCAAGGTCACCCCATGGTGCTCCACTACCGAGGGTTAGTGGGAAAGAGGTTCTGGAGTTGGGGTCAGAGTCTAAAGAGCTGAGCCCAGCTCTGGGCCAGGAGGAACTGAGGGCTGCTAGGGCTTTGCTTTCCTTTCCCTGAAGGCTGCAGCTGAGGCCCAGAAGGCCCCCAGGCCAAGTGTGGCTCCTCCTGTTCATCTTCAGCCTCCTCTACATGACTCTGCAGCTGGTGGGGACTGTCTTCCGCTGGAGGTAGGTGGCCCCATCCCTTCCCCTGGCCAGTCCCAGGTCCTGCTCCCAGTAGTTCCTCAGCCACCTGGCCACAGAGCAGTCCCAGGCGGGGGCTCTGAGGGAGAGGACCCCAGTCAAGGTCAGCCTTGGGAGAAGCAGGGGCAGAGGGTGAACATGACCAGGCAGTCCCAGGCCCAGGCTCTGAGGGAGGGATTCAGGGAAGGCCCAAGCTGAGGTTAGCCCTAGGAAGGAGGAGCAGGGGTAGAGGGTAGACACAGCCAGTCCCCCGGGAACCCAGTCCGACTCAGAACACCTAAGAGATGCCAGGGGGGATTTTTGTTGGGACTCCCAATGCACAGCAGGGGCTGTGGGCTGAGGGAGAGGCTGGAAGGCAGGGAGGAAGGTTTGTCTCTGTGTCTACGTCCACTCATCAAAGGTGGGGCATCCCATCTGTTATCCGCACTCATGTTCTTCACAGCCTTTGAGACCCTGTGAATTTAATTAGGTAAATGACAACAGCCAGGGCTGTTCCTGCTCTTTTAGCCCCCAGTCTTGACATGAGAGGAAGGACATAGTGGAGACAGAAGAGAAGGGTAAGCCCCATGGTGCCGCCCAGGAACTAGGTTGGAGTGCGATGGTGGAAGGGTGACACTGCTCAATACAACGAAGAGTGTGCTAACGCAACTGAATTCAGAAGGCTTACACCACACTCAGTGGACCCTGAGAGTCTTGGTCTAAACTTCTCTCAGTTCGGAAGTCCCCGTTCTCCTACATAGGGCCCTGATTCCCCCAGAAATCAAGCAGTTACCCCAAAAAGGGCCAGTCCCGGCTTCCCAGTCACCTCAAAAGTGTCTTTCCCTGAGTCAGGATCCCAGTGAGGGACATCCTGCTTGAATGTCTCTTGATCTCACTTGGAAGAGCCCCACCCCCACACAACATGAAGTTTTGTTTGCTTGTTCATTTATTTGTTTTTTGTTTCATGAGCCTGACGGTTCAGAGTCCAGCTCAGGTCTCCTGCAGACCACCAGCATCTGGGGTGTGCCCCAGTGTCCTTGGGGAGGGCATGTGTCCCTGGGTCCCCTGTACTGCCCTTGAAATAAAGGTGGGCTGAAGGCTGCAGCGCCCTGGCTCTGTCTGCTCAGCAGGAAGCCTCAGAGGTACCCTGTGTGCTGCTGGCCTCTTGGCAGGAACTTGTATCAGGGTGCTCCATGGTCAGAGAAGGTGAACAGGGCCCCAGGTTAGCATGGTGACAGTCAGAGGTCCCCTCAGTAAAGGGACATTGCCCCTCCCCATGAGTGAGTGCCCTGTGGACCATACGATGCCATGTGTGATGCTTCTGTTCTTCTGCACCCTCCATTTGAGACTTACCCTTAGTCCTGCCTGAGCGATGATTACAGTGTGGATTGGGAGACGTGATTTTCCAGCAGCGTCCCTTGCTCTGCAGTTGCTGGTGGCATTCTGCTCAAGCAAAATGCCCCACACATACTCCCACTTCTCCCCTGTGCTCTCTCTCTCTCTCATTTCCTTTGATTTTGACTGTGGACTCATTTGTTACATCCCATTACAGCCATTGTACTTCTTGATGGTTATGCTGACCTGTCTCTGGACAGAAGCCCCTTCAGGGGACTCCTTCTTCTTGGGTGATCCCGTAGTCAATGATGGCACCCTTTTTCCTGGTGCCACATGACATCCCTGCTCACCTTGCTCGTGCCCTGCACTGAAACTGGGACCAGGTACTTCTCCAAGGGACTGTGGTTCCTTTTGGTAGGGAATGGAATAGAGAAACCAAGATCACTGCTGCCAGGTTGTCTCTGTCTTTTCAGAGAACAGGACCAGGACAAGATTTAATTGAGAACTTAATTGAGATGAAATTAAGTATTTCATTTCAAATTTACATTTAGCACTAACACATTTTTCTGAACTTGTTCGATTTAAATTTTATACATTTTTTTCTTGAGCAAAAACCTGGATCCATGATAGGATTAATATATTTCATAGTACTATCACTGCACCAATTTTCATGTTGAACAAAGTTTCTAGTTTTCAGAATAAATCTCACTGGGGATGGCTGTCAAAGACATGTGTTCAGATCTGCTTGAGTAATTCTTTTCTGCAGTAGTTAGGGTAGCAATTGGATATGTAGTTGGTTTCTCTTTGTATTTCATGTGAGGGTGGACTTTTGTATATTTCATTTATTTTATTTTTGGATATGTATAATATTCACATTGTACAAGATGAAAACTTCTTGGAAACCCCATTCCCTTCCCACCTGCCTCCACCCTGTACTCAGGCTCCCTGATGAGTAGAGTGACCATTTATCATCCAGGCTGGGATGTTTTAGAGACTATTAGGGGGCACTGAAAAAATAACCTATGAGTGATATCAGTTGATGGCAGTCTAGAAAGTCCCAATCCATGTGCCCCCTAGAACTTAACAATCTGTATACCAAAGAACCCTGACAAGAACTCCAGAAACCAGTTAGGAAGTTGCAGCGCCCCAGGTAAGTGCACAGCCTAGAGCAGCCACATTGACCTGGCTATGATGAGCCTTTCACTTTACCCACATGGTCGCTGCTCCCCTGAGTGGCCACAGCTCTGCATGGCTCATGGATTCTCCCTCAGGTAGTAGGGATGGCAGGGAGAGAGCACAGGCATCCAGCATTCTATCTTTTTGAGGGCCGTCTGAGGGACAGGTTTTTGTCTAATCTGATGAGGAGAGCTAAGGGAACCAGAATAGTCTGGAAGCCTGGGGGTCACTGAAAGCAAGAGAGAGCTGGAGTGGATTGTGGCAGCACCAGAGGACCTCCAGGGCCACAGAAAGCAGTTGATGTGGCTCCATGTGGTTGGTAGAAGGCACCCAGTGCATGACTTCTCCCTTGGGATGGAGGGAGAAAAGTGGAGTGTACATCCATTGTTCCTGCTTTGTGAGAAGCTGCCTAAGGGATGTGTATTTTTCTTGCCTGACTCAGGCACTGTTGAGTAGCTGGCTTACACTGGATGCCTGAGAGCCCCTGAGAACAGAGGCGAGCAGAAGGGCTTGGTGCTGTACCACCAGACAACCTGCAGTCCCACAAACCTCTAAAGAAAAAGCTGGCAAACCACTGACTGGGAAATGACATGCATGTGCTCCTCCACAAAAGTGTTTTCGGAGGGTCCCAAACTCTCTAGACAGACTGATTGGTGAAGGTCTTCTCCTGTATGGAACTAGTCGATAAACACAGGGAGAGCTGGCTATTTTTTCAACTGCATAAAATTCACCAAAAACAATTAAAAAATAAATAACAAGGCACACATCAAAACAAGGAAGCATGGTTTAATCAAAGAAAACACAATAAAATCTGTGTAGCACTACAGCTTTTTGCCCTCCACCTTCATCGTCTGCTCATGCTAGATTTCCCAGGACAGCTGACAGAGTATGCAAAGAAGCTGCAGGGGTTTTTTTTTCAACTTGGGAGATGAGAATGGATATAATCATTTCGATTTGTTTAACATTCATCTTATTGTGAGTTATTTTGAACACATTTTCATATATTGAAGGGTCATATGTATACTTTTCTGCTGCATACCTGATATGCTTTGCTCTTTTCCCCTTGTGTTTTTGAAACCTTTTCAAAAAAAATTTGTGATTACATTAGGGTGTTTACCATTTGTAAGAAGGACTGCAAATATTTTTTCCTGGTTTATCATTTGTCTCTTGACTTTGTCATGGTATATATATATATTTTTGCCATATGTGCAAATTACTATGATGTAGTTAAGTGTATTAATTTCGAAAAATTGCATCTGGGTTTTGTGTCATGATTAGAAAGGTCTTCCTTATTTCCAAGTTTAAAAAGAGCTTCACTCGTGTTTTCAAGTTTTTACATTTAGGTCTCTGATTCATTTGAGCTCGTTCTGGGAGTTTATTCTGCTATATCATCTGCAAATAGACCCAATCTTTCCCTGACTGGTGTTGTCCCAACATCAGTTACTAAGACATCCATCTTTTACACAGTGATATGAGATGTCGATTTTATCAGACACCAAGTGTCCTATGTATTTGGGCCTGGACCTGGAATGTCATTTGTTCACTCTCTAATACCATGCTTCTTTGATTGTGGAGGCTTCTGAGTTGTGTTAGAGGATCTAATCTACCAGTCCCACCTTATGACTTGCCTTAAGCCGGATTTGTTTTACCTATTCTTGTTTATTTTTTCATACTAATCTTAGAATATGATGTCTAGCAAAAAAACCTGATTATTGGGATTATGAAACATTTATCTATTAACTTGGGGAGAACTGATATCTTTAGGCTACTGAGATATGCTATCCAATGGCAAAGAATGGCTTTCCATTTTTTTCAAGTCTATTGTGTCTTTTAGAAATGGTTTTAAGTCAGGCACAGTGGCGCATGCCTGTAATCCCAGCACTTTGGGAGGCTGCTTACATTCAGGAGTTCAAGACCAGCCTAGGCAACATAGTGAAACCTCATCTCTACAAAAAACTCGAAAAATTAGCCAGGTGTGGTATGGCATGTGCCTGTAGTTCCAGCTACTCAGGATACTGAGTTGGAAGGATCACCTGAGCCCCAGAGTTCAATGCTGCCATGAGCAGTGATCATCGTGATCATACCACTGCAGTTCAACCTGGGTGACAGAGTGAGACAGTGGGACCCCAACTCAAAAAAGAAAGAAAGAAAGAAAGGAAGAAAATACAAAAAATGGTTGTAAGTTTTTATTGTACAGGCCTTGCACATTCCTTAATAAGTTTATTTCTAAGAATTTTAGAGTTTTGCTATTGTTATTTTTGTGCATTTTTGATAATGCCTACTGTGTTTTGACTTAATTTTATATTCAGTTACTGTATTTAGTTGTCTTATTGTTTGTATTGCACTGTGCATTCATTCTATTTTTTTCAGTATCACCATTGTATCATCTGCTATGTCATCCTCAAATAGAAATTTTTTTCTTTCCAATTCTTATGCCTCTAATTGTTTCTTCCTGTTTAGTTGTATTAGCTAATATCTCCAGTACTATCTTCTGTAGATATGGACATAGGGAGTCCTTGCTTTCTTCCTAATTTAGCAGGAACAATTGTGGTTTTTCCCCATTAAGTGATACTGGATTGTATTTGCTCATGAATGTGTTTTTAAGAAATAATCGCCGGGCTTGGTGGCTCAGCCTGTAATCCCAAGCTTAGGGAGGCTGAGGTGAGTGAATTGCCTGAGCCCACGGGTTCGAGACCCGCCTGGGCAACTTGGCGAGACCTTATCTCCACAATAAATCAAAAATTATTCTGGCGTGGTAGCGCATGCCTGTAGTTCCAGCTACTTGGAAGGCTGAGAAGGAAGGATCTCCGGAGCCCAGCAGGTCGAGGCCGCAGTGGCCACTGCACTCCAGTATGGGCGATAGAGTGAGACTCCAACTCAAAAAAAAAAAATTTTTGCACTGATATTCTTTTCTATTTTTTGAAGTAGTTATTTGATTTATTCCATTTTATTCTATTGTTTAATTGATGCACATATGCAAGGCTTTTCATTTCCTGAGTATTATGTGGAGTTCCTTTGATCAGAATGGTTCTATTTATCTATGCATCTCTTTTAGTTTCTGCCATGTTGGTGCCTGTTGAGTTACCTGATGTACAGACATTTATAACTATTATATCTTCACTGTAAATAGTCACATTTAACATTATAAAATGTACTTCTTGTCTCATTCAATATACTTGGGCCTGAGTTTTGCTTTTATCATATGTCAAGTTCTCAACCTCCACTTTTTAATTTCCATTTGCCCATCCTTTTATTTTGATCCCGTCCAACAAGTTTCCTGTAAGTGGCATGTAATTGGGTTTTGCTCTGTGAGTATCTGGTAATGTGTTCTTTTAGTAGGTGACTGAAGTTCATTCACATTTTTTTTTTCATTCACATTTGTGGTTGTGATTGATAATGTTTGGCCTCAGCTCTGCATATCATTTTATATTTTTTGTGTGTTCTGTGATATTTACTATGTTTGGGGGGATAGGGAGTGGGGAAGTCCACATGGAGAACCAGAACTGGTTAAGGAGAAATTGAAGAGTAGTCATCTAAGATCATGAGAGGTGCTTTAAGACGTGAAGATGTCAACTCACATTATCATTGTTCTTGGCTAGGTACCAACAGGACACTGTGCACCGTAACCCCCAGCAAACACACAGACCTCTACAGCACCCCGGGATGCAGAGTGGTTCACTTGCTGGGTTGGGCACAGGACTTCAAGGCAGAAGGCTTGGAAGTAGCCTAGAGAAGGTTCCTCACCACATCTCAGGGCTCCACGGAAACCATCAACACCCTTCACAAGGGCTCATGGGCGGCATAATAGAGAACCTGGGGTCTGCCCCATCCTGGCTGTGGTATACCGACTTCACCATGGACAGAGACAGGCGGAACCTTGTGTGGACCCTGGATGCCCAGTCCACTCCCCAGGGGGTGTCCTGGACTGGAACAAGGCTTCTGGGTGAACCTGGAGCAGGGCTCAGTGCATCTGGGCAGAGCCAGCTCCTGGGCACATCTTGGTCAGAAGGGACCCCGGGCCTTGCTCTGTGCAAGCTGACAATGCCTACACTGGGCAGTGCCCAGACACCACCACAGGAGTGGCATATAGAAGCCCAGGTACCCAAGGCAGATGCAGTGCCATTGTGGGACCAGGCTCTGAGCTCTGGCCATTCGGGGATTGCAGCCTCGGATCCTGCCAGGCCTGGTTCCCTAGGGTCCTCCCAAGCCGCTGGCTGCAAGCCCAGGACCCACCTGTTCTTCCTGAAGGTCCACAAGAGTGCCAGCAGCACTGTCGTGAACATCCTGTTCCGCTTTGGATTGAAACATGGCCTCACCTTTGCTCTGCCTTCCCGTCAAGCCCCCCATTTCTTCTACCCGCGCTACTTCTCAGCCAGCGATGTTGAGGGCTTCTCCAGTGGCCTGAGGCCTCAATTTGACATCATGTGCCAGCATCTGAGGTTCCAGCCCACAGAGGTGAGTCCTGGACCTTGAGACATGGGGGTCCAGGAGAGGGAGATGACCCAGAACATCCCATCTTTCTGTGCTCACTGGATACACAGCTGTCCAGCACAGGGGACCTCAAGAGACTCCAGGCTGTCCACAGGCATAGGTCTGGAGAAGCCTTGTCTCTGCCAAGAGTAGCCACCCTGCCCTTTTCTCCTAAAAAGCTGGGTGTCCATGTGGTGGGTGAGGGTGGCTGCAGAACAGAGAGCCACGGAGTGACCGTTCCTATTCTGGAGGTCCTGGGAAGAGGCCGGTGGCAAACCCCATGTCCAGGGAAGCTCGGTAGGTGGGCCATGAAGGGTGAGGCACAGCCTCCTGCCCATGTGCTTCTGAATTGACAGGGTGGTGCTCACCCACCTCAGGGCTTGATGCTTAGGATGGAAGCGCTTCCTGGGTGGAAACTCAAGCCAGCTACTGGAGTTCCCAGAGCCAGCTGCTCTTCATGGGCACACCCCCTTCCTCCAGGTGCAGCGAGTTCTGCCCAGAGACACCTTCTACTTCACCATCCTGCGGGACCCAGCACGGGTCCTGGAGTCGGCCTTCTCCTACTACAAGATGGCCTCGCCCTTCGCCCGGGCCCACAACCTGCGCCACTACCTGGCCCACACCCGCACCTTCTACGACCCACTGAAGCCCGACAGCCACTATGGTCGCAACCTCATGGCCTTCGACCTGGGCTTCGACCCCCATGGGCCGCCCACACGCCGCCGCCGAGCCCAGCTGGTACGCACGGTGGCCCAGCGCTTCGACCTGGTGCTGATCGCTGAGCACCTGGACGAGTCTCTAGTTCTACTGCGGCACGCGCTGTGCTGGGACCTGGATGACATGGTGGCCTTCCCCGCCAACCAGCGCGCAGCCTTCGCTCTGGAGCCGCTGGGGCCCAGCACCGAGCGCAGCGCGCGCGCCTGGAGCGCGCTGGACTGGGCGCTCTACGAGCACTTCAACCGCACCCTGTGGGCTCGCCTGGGGGCCCTAGGGGACGCGCGCGTACGGCAAGAGGTGGCCGAGCTGCGGCGGCGGCGGGCGCAGTGGGCACGCACCTGCCTCCTGCACGGGGAGGCCACCGGGCCCGGTGGGAGCGACCCGCAGCTGGCGCCGCTGCAGCATGGCCTGGCGCCCATCCTGGGCTACGAGCTGCGACCCGGCCTGGACCCGGCCACGCGTCGCACCTGCCGCGACCTCGCCACCCCCGAGCTGCAGTTCGCCCGGCGCCTCTACCTACGCCAGTTCCCGGAAAGGGCGCAGAGGCGGACGCGGGACCGGGGGCCCTCTGGACCAGCATAGATCCCAGCAGGGGCTGTGCCACGTGAAGGTCCCAGAACAAATAACAACGCAGAAAGAGTTGTCCTTCACAAGCAGAAAGAGTTGTCGTTAAAGTACTAGAGTAGAAAGACGCTTCTCTAACACTTCTGATTGCTGAATAGCAGCCTC
>CAUYQG010124487.1:0-33528 GCA_963574415.1 Tarsius wallacei | reverse complement strand
AGGCCAGGTGCGGTGGCTCAAGCTTATAATCCCAGCACTTTGCGAGGCCGAGGTGAGAGGATTGCCTGACACCAGGGGTTCCAGACCAGCCTGGGCAACGTGGTGAGACCGTATCTCTACAATAAAAAAAATTAGCCAGGTGTGGTGGCTTGTGTCTGTAGTTCCAGTTACTTGGAAAGCTGACGAGGGAGGATTGCCTGAACCCAGCAGGTGGAGGCTGCAGTGGCCGTGAGCGTGCCACTGCACTCCAGCCTGGGCAACAGAGTGACTCCAACTCAAAACAAAAAAATATCTGAAAGTCCTGAATTCCAGGAACCTTTGCAGTCTTAGGTAATTTGGATAATTTGCATGTGTGTGTATGTGTGTATGTTTGTTTGTTAACATATGATCCCTATTCCAAGAGATCTTTAAAAATACAGCAGACAGATCTGGTTTTGTTCACTTTTAATTGAGATTCCTTTTGCTGATTTATGTTTTTATGATATTTAATAGATAATTTTGCCTCACATATTTTTAGTGTTTTATATCATCAAATAATTGCTATCCTTTTAAAGACCTTGGAAAGTCTCCTGGAGTTTCTTCCAGCTGTATGAGTCTACTTTTCCAAATCTAGTCTATTCAAACCCTGTCATATCTTAATCTCCTTCCTGTCAAGTTTCAGTTACAGAGAAACACCCCTTCCCTTGTAATCACATTTAGCTCTCACAGATCTCCCAGACACAGAAATGCTTTCTTGTCTTGTCTAGTTTTTTCCTTTCGATTTTTCACCTTCTTGTCTAAATATTCTTTCTTCCTCCTAAAACCAGCTTTCAATTGTTGTTTTGAATACTCATATTAAAAAATCCCTCCATGATAATAGATATCTTGTGGTGTCACAAAGGAGACATTCTAACGCATGATGAGTTTGGATTATTTGTTTGAAATTTGTGGTAGTTGGATGTGGCTTTATATGATCCACTGTAAACATGTTGTTATTTTAATTAAAAGTGTGAACAAAATGTACAGAGGTGGGTGGAAGGCAATGGAAAGAGTGTTTAAGAAATAAAATTATATATTCAAGTTTTAAAAATCAGTATCATTTAATGTCCACAGTAATATTTATACATCTCTGCTATTGCAGACCCAATGACATATCTAAACCCCAGAGTGTGACATGAGGTGGAGCTTCTGGAGTATCCTTATATGGGAAGAGTGCCTATAGGTTAACTCCCATCACACTACACTGCTTGGTAGAGTCACCTATGTCTTGACCCACTAGGTCCTACTTCAGAACAGGGCCGGCCTGATTCATTTTGGAAGGGACTTGGGAAAGACTGGAAGAGACAAGAACTGGGCCTTTAGTCTGAGGTGGGTGGACACAGGGAAAAAAACCTGGGCAAGGCTTCTCCATCATTCCAGGCACATCCTAGGCCTTCATCATGGGTTTGACTAACTGAATTAAGCTCACAGGAACTGCAGAGAATTCCTGTGGTTCTAGGCCCAGTCAGTTTGAGCTGCCTGAGAATGGGGATTACTCAGAGGAAAGGGACTCATCAGTTGGGATTAAAAAAGGATGCCCTTTCATCTTCATTTTAGACACACTCTCCTATATGCCCCTGGTCATTGTACTTCCTGGCTCTGACTGGTGCCCTTTAATTGTAAATACATTTTATGTTTTCTAGGTTATACCTACTAGCAAATGGTGAAAAGTAGAAAGAAGAAAAATATCCTCCCTATTCCTACCACCGAGAGGTAGCCATTGTATTGTTGGATGTAGTTAATTCCCTTCCTTTTTGTGTCATATATTTACTTATCAGATAAATTTGAATTGTTATAGGTACCCATCATCCTGCTCAATAAATGAAACATTTATCTGTACTATTGAAAGTCTGTGTGTTCTTTTCCTGCCATGTCTCTTTCCCTTTCTCTAAGAGATAAACCTTATGCTATATTTCTTTGTATTTTTTAAGACATATTTTTTATTATAAAATTGTGGGGTACAGTTAAGTGTTAGGCATACAAATGTGCATTATTCAGGCACCCTTGTTGATAAGGGGTGTCTCCCCATCCCCAGACAGATATTGACTACCGTTAATTCCACCTCCCTTCCCCTCTCTACCTCCCCATAGTTTCCCACCACTGTCAATCCTTTTCTTATAGTGTTATGATAGATGTTCAAGTTCCGCTATTTGAGTGAGAACATGTGATACTCAGATCTTTGTTTCTGTGAGAGATCACTCAGTATTATAGACTCTAGTTCCATCCAGGTCACTGCAGAATTCATGATTTTGTTCTTTTTCATGACTGCATAGTATTGCATCGTGTATAGAAGAGACTCAGTTTTTAAATCTCGCTCTTTAATCCCTTCAATCATGCCCAAATATGGAGGAAAGTCATGCAAAATGTTGGAACATTCAACTTCTCCTCCCACCAGTGAACACTTATACACTTTTGGCAGGAGTGTAAATTAGTACAACCTCTAAGGACAGTGGTATGGCAATTTCTCAAACAACTAAAAGTGGAGCTACCATTTGATCTAGCCAATCCCATTATTAAGTATCTACCCAAAAGAACAGAGATCATTATATGAAAAAGACACCTGCACCTGCATGTTCATTGCAAAGCAAGTCACAATTGCAAAGACGAAGAATCAGCCTAAGTCCCCATCAGCCAATCAGTGGATAATGAAAATGTGGTATACATACACTATAAAATACTATTCAGTCATCAAAAAGAATGAAATCACGTCTTTTGCAGCAACTTGGGTGGAACTGGAGAGCATTCTACTAAGTGAACTAACTCAGAAACAGAAAACCAAATACCACATGTTCTCTAACAAGTGAGAGTTAAACTAAGGATATGCACAGACATGGAGATTGGTGTGATGAACACTCAAAAGGGGGAGAGAGAAGGTGGAGGGACAAAAACATCACCTATCAGGCATTGTGCACAGATGGGGGTGGTGGGTTCACTTGAAGCCCAGACCAAAACCTATTTGTATCCCCCAAAGGTGTTAAGATAAAAAATTCCCCCTTCCGGTGACAGAAGTGATATCTGATTATGATTTTAAAAATTAGGAACAATGCAAAAACTCTATGAATTCAGCCTGACTCTTTAGGAAATGTATGGTTTATAAAGTAAATGTGGAAACTTTGGTCATGAAGAAGATTCAGAAGGACAGTTTAGTTGCCGTGGACTGGTATGGTTGTGCTGGGTGGACGTAATGTGTAATCTGACCTCCATGGGGTCTTCAGTTCTCTCTACTGGATGTCAGTACCTGATGCTGGGAAAAAGCAATTGCCAAGGGTGAAACAGACGGTAGACTAAGAATTGGCCTATGTCGTCTTGGCACTGGGTACAGAACTTGCTGGGGCACCGCTGGCCCAGTGGCTTCCTGAAGCCAAGGCAGATTCCATTTGTTGCCTAGGAAAGGCCTCACTCAGGAGCCTGATCTACAATTCCAACATTCATCCCTCATCTCAAAGGTGAAAGGGCTGCTGTATCCTGGCGGGGACTAATTCCTAATGAAACGGGTGATGGTTTTGTATTTGTGTATTTGCACAGCAGATGGACTGTGACTTTTTCTCAAGCAAAAGAAACTTGGTGCAGGCTGACGGGTGTACAGCCAAGACTTGCTCTGAGGACTGTAAGACTGTTCATAGACAGGGCTAACCCCGGCCCCCACATCGCATCGCTAGGTCTCTACCAGTGAATGCCAGAGAGGATTCTATGGCCTGGCCTTGGAAGCTGGCTCAACTTATAGCACACGTACAAAAATATGTGAACACACACAAGAAAGTGGACTTTGAGTCACGGTTTCCTGCAGTGTTCTCAAAGCTTGTCAAAATAAGCGAGATTGATTTTTCATGTAATTATACCATTTTTCCAATCCTCCTTTTATCCAGTTTAATTAGGAAAGGGTAGATTGCAAACAGAATGTGGTGCTAAGCAATTTCCTTCGTGGGGTTTGGTTAAGACTTTCTAAGGCATATTTGCCTTCTCTCTAAATATACTGCTTAATTGGTTGTGAGAAGTGGGAACTTGAGCTCCTCAGTAAAGAACTTAAATTGGTTCTCTTGTTGACAAGAGCCTGTATATAAAACAGACAAGGGGAGGGACTGAAAAGAAGACAAAGCTTTAAGTACACAGGTATCTTTTTAACATGAGCTACCGAGGAAGAAAATCCACTGTTGCCCAGCTAGCTTGAAGCTTTTGGAAATTGGCCAGATTCCAGTTTTTTGGGAAATAAACAACCACCATCACAACAACGATAACCTTCACTGTGTCCTGAAGCCTGAGGTAGGTGACATTTGCCGTACTCCATGGAAGGAGTCACTGGGGCATAAGAGATTCCAGCGGTTGTCTGAATCTCAAGTTGAAAATAGAGGCCCGGAAGGCAGCCAAGTTTCCTGCCCTGAAAGTGAAGAGAGAGACCTAAAAAAATGAGATTCGATTTGAAAGAGTTTATAGACTTTCCAGGGACTTATCTGAACTGTGTTTCTTCTCTGGCCCGCTTTGAGTTTACCCATCATAAGTAATAGCATGACCTCTTCCTCAAGTCATTCAAAAATGCATTTGTTCTCCATAATAGAGAGAGAAACTCCAGCCAAATTATATTCTAATGTATCATAGCCTTGAACCCAGGGACCATTTTGCATTGCTGAATGGTGGCCGCTGAATATGTTATTATTCCGAAAAGGTTTGTGCCAGCCTTGAGAAGAGGCAGCATTTCACAGCTTGTCTCCAATATTGTTATTTTTATTTTGCAGGGTTCAGAGGGGGGATAAACAAGAGAATAAGAATGAACACTTGGGTATCATCTACCCTTGCAAATGGTTAAGAGTTAGCAGCCCTATAAGACATTATTCCTGCAGGAGTAGATTAAATTGGTGTGTCCCTGGCAGAAGTGTCATGCTTCCAGCTGGAGCAGGTGGAGTAGGGTATAGGACAGTGATCCCCAACCTTTTTGGCATCAAGGATGGATTTCATGGAAGACAGTTTTTCCATGGATAAACAAGGGTGGAGGAGATCATCAGGCATTAGATTCTCCTAAGGAGCCAAAACCTGGATCCCTCATGGAAGCAGGGTTTGTGCTTCCATGAGAATCTAATGCCACTGCTGATCTGACAGGAGGCAGAGCTCTGCTGGCCTGATGCTCACCTCCTGCTGTGTGACCCAGTTCCTAACAGGCCATGGACCAGTACTGGTCCACGACCCAGAGATTGAGGACCTCTGGTGTAGTAAGGACAAAGATACTCAAGAAGGTACATATTTTAAATACCTTATTATGACTGTTCAAGTTTCCTCCTGACCTGGAGGAGTAAAGTTGTCATTTATCTACCCAGAGATTTGAACATGGAGAGAAGAGACCACAATGCCTGATACGCCATGTTTTATTTTACGTGGAGGAAATACTGAAAATTATTCTTTTAATAGTTAATTAATTAATTAGTTATGAGTTGGAGTCTCACTCTGTTGTCCAGGCTGGAGTGCAGTGGCATGATCACAGCTCTCCATAGCCTTGACCTCCTGGACTCAGGCAATCCTTTCACCTTGACCTCCTGAGTAGCTGGGACTTCAGATGTGTACCAACTTACCTGGTTAATTTTTAATTTTTTTTTTTGTAGAGATGTGGTCTCACTATGTTTCCGAGGCTGGTCTTGACCTCCTGGTTTCAAGTGATCCTCCCTTGGCCTCCCAAAGTGCTGGGTTACAAATGTGAACCACTGCGCCTAGCCATTTCTTTCATTTTAATTTAGAAGTCTGGACTCTGAGTCTTAGAAGAGGCAACTCAAGGAAAGCAAAAAACAACCTACTGATGAGAAATATCTTCTTCCAGAGAACTGCGAGCCAGGCAGTAACTGAAACCAGAGCATGAAGTCATAAAGACAGCATTGCAACCAACCATGCTTTGCCAGATCCCCTGTCACCACAGCATCTGGATCCTTTGCCAGTTAATCTACATTGAACAGACCCCAGACACTGCATTACTAACATAGTACATTGGTTGAACCTCTAATGGCTACATGAAGAGAGCATTCTTTCCTAAATACTCTTTTAGTATCATGGAGAACTAAAGCAGGGGTGGGGAGAATGGAGCCCAAATGCTATTGAGCTGACACTTCACGTATTCCATGCCAGCTTGTCATGACACCATTTGAGATACTTGAGTCACTCTGGCCTAGGTCTTGGAGCAGTTTTCAAACATGAGAAGAGAGCTTGGCAGGGTGAGGGAAGACATTTTTCTTTAACCTAAGGTCTGAATTGCTAGATTAGGTATTTACGTTGCCTGGGTTTGCCAGATTATCACTCAGTTCTTTCTTTTAGTCCACTTTGCCTGTGTAAACTCTGCCGGTATGAAGCTAAGAGGAAATGCCATTTTCCCACACATGCTGTTCCTGCTAACTTCTCTCTTCACATGTTGTGTATTCATGGCAAGGTTAATGTCAATTTGTTAGGGAAAGGCTTGAGGTCTTCATCCAGCACCTTGGAAACATTGAAAAGCCACCTTTCCCATGAATAGTTTTCCCATGAAAGTTTATTACAGACTAACTGGAAAAGGATGAGTACTGTATCTACATAAGGGATGATAGATACATGAAGAAGTACCTGGAAGGGGCAACAAAACATTTAAAGTGTTTCTTTTCTTTTTGTTTCTTACTTTCCAGGCAGAATGTTCATGTTGCAAAGACAGTAAAGTGGAAAGATCACCAAACTGGGAAATTGGAGACCTTCTTTTGAATCTCTTTCCTGATGTTAACTTGCTGAGTAACTTTGAACTAGTTACTAACTATTCTGAGTTTCCTTCTAGTTAATATTGGAAGTTTGGATTTGATGCTGTCCAGAAAGCCCCTCCTAGGTCAGATATTCGATAGTTCATCTGAGTCTTTTCTGTCTCATGCCTCCAATACATCCACACCTGGCTGAATCCTTTAATTTGTCACTTTACTTGTTCACTCATTTATACTGCAAACAGACGTTAGGTCTTTTCTTCTCAATTTCTGTTTTTGAAAGTGGTCTGTACCTACTGTCTTCATTTTCGTAAGGCTTTTGGATGCCTTAGCCTTTCTCAATGGCTACAATGCCTCTTCAAAGTCCCTGAACTCGCTCCTTATAAGAGTGAATGGCCTTTTCTCATTCTTTCTCAGCTTTCTCTCACATTGGTGCATTTGACCATGGTTGACATGGTTGGCTTCTTCAAGAACTTTCTTTCTCTCTTTGGTTCCCTCTGTGAAACTCACAATACCAATCCGTCCTTCATCTCTAATTGTGTCTTCCTGAAGATCTAACTGTAAGCTTCTCCTGGGTTCCAGAATCATCCAGTCAGCCACGGTCTGAATTTTTCCAATTGGATACTTCACCTAACAGCCACAGTCAGCAAGTCTGAACTACTTTTATCTTCCTGCTTCTTGAACTAGTGCCTTTAAATGACATTGAGTTTCTATAAAAATGCCTACTTCTGATCACCAAGATCAGAATTCTTGGCCTTCTTAGATTATTCCCTTTCTCTTGTCCTAGCATGTCTAAAAAACTACCAGATTCTTCAGATCTCACTGGCACATTGACATTCATATGCTCCTTCCTTTTTCGTTCATACTTCCCCACCTGCTTCCTCTTATTTTGTCAGTCAGTCTATAATAATGGATGCTTAGATGAAAGGCACCGGGTTACATGCATGTGAGAGAGACAAAGATGCAGAAGATGTGATATTTCCCCCTCAGAAAGTAACAACCTAGAAGAGGTTACATTGATGTAAATTAATTAGAAAGAAAAGTAGAAAGAGATAGGTGATAAAAAAATAACTATATGGGAATTTATGATAGCTGCAAAATATATCTTTACTAGATTTAATGTACCACAAATTCTGGTGATTCTACATGGTTCTTTCTTATTATTTCTTCTTATTTTCTTATTATTCCAAGTGGTTCTTTCTTAAATTGTAGTTCTCATTTCTTGAATTACCCCCTGGGTTTCAAGCAAGTCAGTTTTACCTGATACCCTGCTCTCAATGTTTGGAATCTCCTGTTGCTCTCCACAGAGTGAAACCTCTTTCTATTTTTTCATCTTTCTCTTTTTTGGTAGTTTTGCAGTCTTTATCACAAAAACACCACACATCTGCCTGGCAAGGGGAACAGTAGTATACTCCCAAATCAATATCACTTTTCTTTTGTTCTCCATTTATTCTCACCTAAATACTGTACTCAGTCAACAAACAGTTTACACACCTGTTATGTGCTCTGTGGAAAGTATTGTGTTTAGAATGTTGAAGGAGACCTGTTCCCATCCTTGAGGTTTTCATAGTCTAGTGATAAGTTGGAAGAATAAACATATAATTTTAATTTAGCGTGATATCATGATACAAGAACTCTTGTAGTCAACATTTATTGAGAACTAATTATATCCTAGGTATGGTTATATATTTCTGGTGTCTATCAATTCATTTAGTCCTCACTACATATAGGAGATCAGTACTGTTATTATCTCCATTTTACAGATGAAGAAGCTGAGAATTATGGAAGGACAAGATTTAAAAGTGGGTGGTCTGACTCCTGAGCCCTCACTCTCAACCCTTACTGTGGATGGTCTTCTGTGTGTTTCAATAGGGCATGGCAAGTGAAGTGTCTGTGCTGTCAGAATACAAAGTGGGGGTTGTTATTTTGATAAAGGAGACTAGTTTTATGGTGTCTTAGCTGAGTTTTGAGAAGAAAAAGTAGAGTTTTAGTTAGTGAAGGAAGAAAGAAAAGAAAGTGCTCTATGCTGACTGTAGCCTTGAAGAGACTGCTGTCTAGAAAGTGCAGTTGTGGAAGATGAGTCTGAATGGCTAAGGACAGAACACTAACATTTCAAGAATGGAAAAAGAGGTGCAGTAGCGAAGAGAGAGAGAGAGAGAGAGAGAGAGAGAGAGAGAGAGAGAGAGAGAGAGAGAAGGGACAAAGTAGAAAAAGGAAACCAGAGGGTTTAGTCCCATGATGGCTATGAACTAGAAGTTCAAAAAAGAAGGAAATTGTCAATAGCGACAAATGAATGAGAAGAGTCAGAAGCATGTAGATGGAGAAAAGCCTAGAAGATTTGTCACCTAGGAAGCAGGTTATGACCTCAGAGAATGCAGAAAGGTGGAGGTGGAAGCCAAACTCAGAGGATTACTGAAAAAAAAAATGAGAAAGGCAGAAAAGTAGAAGTAGGAAGCATAGACTTCTCCTGTACTGATTTATACATATTTGTGTTTACATGTATACTTACATGTGTCCATGTGGATACCTAGTGCTCAATAATGCACAATGGCAAGCCTAACTTAAAAAAAATTAATTTAGCACAAAATAAAAAGTTCATCTGCAAAGAGAATGCACTCCTTCCCCTTACAATGCATGCTTACTGAGTACTGCTTAATTTAGTAAATTGTAGCTTGTGACCCTGTGAGATGGCAAGTGCTTCTAGTAGATTCCTGGTAGTTCCCACCAAAGTACCTGCTTGCTTTGTGGCCACAAACTCTATTGGGCAGGTTACTTATCATATCTGGATTTGTTCCTCATCTGCCAAGAACTAAATGGTTAAGTTCCATCTAACATTTTAGGATGCTCTGATCTCCTTTTAACCCACAGAAATCACTAAAGTTAGACAGCTGATGGCCACTCTCTTAAATATTTCCTCCTTTGTGACTTGGGGAAGTGGTTTTTCTACTCCACTTTAACCCCATGATCAAAACCTCACATTCTGACAACCAAGAAAACAGTTTAGAATCTTGTGCTCTCAGTTGTCTTCACTTCAACTTTGGTCACCTTCTATTCTTTCTTTTTCAGATGCTTATATTTAAACTTCCTCAGAGTCTCAGTCAAAAGGATGAGTTAATTCAATTGGAAGAACTGAAGCTTGGAGCCTCCCTTTAATCTTAAGTTTTAAAAAAATGGTTTAAAAAACAAGAATGTAAAGTTTTATTCATCTTAAAATTTGCAAAAAAGCAACTGACATTTTAAATAGAAAATTTTTTGCCAACTTCTAAGGAGGCTACTTGTGAATATTTGAATGTCCTACTGAATCACTGGCTACTTGGCATCATGTAGAATTAACTTGAGTCCAGGTCACCTGTGTCCTGGCAAGGCTTGGTTAGCATGGGCCTGAAGTGCCTCTATTACAAGTCCTGTGTTCATGTCGATGAATGCATTGGGCAGAAAAGAGATGTGTTTACACATTGAGAAATATTCTGCACATGCAATCATTAATTAATAAACTGGTTGAAGGACCTAGAAAATTTCAAAAGACTCAAAAATTCTTACTCAAGGAAATTTTTTTCGTCGATGGAAAGCATGCCAAGGAAAACAAATAGAACAAGTAAGCTGAGAAAACAGAAAGTCAAGGAACAGCAGAAAGCTTTAGAACCCATTTGAGTTCCTTAAAAAGTTTTTGCTTATTTATGCTTTAACTAATTCAGTCAGTATTTATGGAGTGCCTTCTGTATATCATGATAAGCTCTAACATTGCATTACTAGATACAAGAGACCAAAAAAAAAAAAAATCCTGCTCTTATTTGCTTCTTTTAAAATTATACCATTATGCAATGGGAATGAGCCCAGCTAGATTTTTTTTTCAGTAATATATCTTTAAATAGACTATTTTTTAGAACAGTTTTAGATTTACAAAAAAACTGAAAAGCTAGTTCAGGGAGTTCTCACATACTCTGAACCCAGTTTCTTCTATTATTAGTAACTTTCATTAGTATGATAAATTTACTATAATTAAGGAACCAATATCAATATATTATTATTAACTAACACCAATAGTTTATTTATATATATTTTATATATTTATATGATAAATTTGCTATAATTAATGCACCCATATTGATACATTATGATTAACCAGTACCCACAGTTTATTTATATTTATTGTCTTAATTTATCCCTATTCCAGGTGTCCATCCAGATACCACATTATATCATTATGTCCCCTAAACTCCTCTTGACTGTAGCATGTTCTTAGACTCCCCTCGTTTTCGAGGATCTTGACAGAGTTCTTAGACTCACCTTGTTTTCCTGCTCAGGTCATTTGTAGGATGCCCCACTGCTGGAATTTGTCTGATTTTTTTTTTTCATGATAAGGCTGAGGTTATGGGATATTGGAAGGAAGGTCACAGAGGCAAAGTGACTTTTTTATTGCATCATATCAAGGGTGTATAATATCAACATGATTTATGACTGTCTTAGTCATAAATGACCTTGGTCATTCAGGTTTGGTCACCTGTGAAACAGTGTCAGTTTTCTCCACTGGAAAGTTACTCTCCTTACTCCCCATCCTTTCTCCTTTCTGTACTCTACGCTTTGGAAAGAAGCCACCATGTGCAGCTCATACCTAAGAAAAGGGAGTTATATCCCCCATTTTTATTTTTTGTTTTAGAGTTGTGGGGTACATGTGAAGATTTACTACATACATAAATTGTGTGCAAGTGAGGTTTAGGCTTCTAGCGGGCTCTCTCTCCCCCGGCAGTGGACCTGGCACCCAGTGGGTGGTTGTGTGCCCCTTATTCCTTCTCCCTTTCTCTCTCTTTAGCAGTGTCAAGAGTCCCTAAAATAAATAAAATAAAATAATATACAAAAAAGGAAGAAAAAAAACCCCACTGGTCTCTAGAACTGTGAAAGAATACAATTCTGTTGTTTCAGACTACCAAGTGTGTTTACTTTGTCACAGCAGCCCTAGGAGGCGAACACGAGCTCCTTATGGGCAAAGATAGTGTCTTTCTATATCTGCCCCCAATCTTACATGCAGCTGCAGACACCCATTTTGGGGGGCAGAAGAGGAGACTCGTCAGAGGTAAGGATGCGGCACGCACATAGCATAGGAAAGGCTGACAGGGCATGTCCTTTGTCCCTGAACATTCTGGCTCCCCAAGGTCAAATGAAGGGAATGATGAAAAAACTGTGTTGTGATGATTTCTCTCCATGCCTTCATGCAGAAACTCTTCTGTGTTCCAATATGGTAGTGAGGCAGCTTGGAGAGGAACATTTATTGAGTGTCTATTACCTGTTGGGCACTTTATATGAGTCATTTCATTGAATCCTAATGAGAACACTACAGGATAGGTGCTATTATTACCCCATTTTTTGGGTCAGAAAACTGAGGACTAGAGAAGTTAAGTAACTTGCCCAGAATTATGCTTAGTTATCTTATGATGCTGAAATAAAAACTCAAGCAGTCTTACCTTTACCACCAATGCATGCTGTTCTAATATGCCACCCTGAGTCATAATGCCTGATGAAAGCAAACACTATATCTGAATTTCTTTTTGAGTATTCTCCTGAGGGATGCTATTGTCTTAATATTAATAGATCAAATTTAAAATCTATTATTTTACCAATGATGTATATCCATAACTGATACAAATAAGTAAGTCATAAAAGTCCTAAGCAAACACTTTTAAACTATCACCCAGAGATAATAAAACTTCATAAATAAAAAAAAAATGACTTTATGGGATTATCCTATTCATTTTGATTATACTCTGCTCTGATTTTTATTTTTCTACTCAAAAAGTTCATGAATACTTGTAATTTTCTTTCCTTTTCTTTTTTATTATCTCTGCCACTACTTTGGTTTGGATCTTTATTGCCTTTTAAAGAACAATTTTTAAATGCCTTCACTGATCTTTCCATTGCCTCTCCTTGCTTGATTCCTTTCATGTTGCTTCCTTGCTCAAACAAACAAAAACAAAACTGGAAAACCAGAGAAAGATCATTTGCGATCTGATCCCATCCAGTTTCCTGCTGTGCATGTCCTCCTCCATACTGGATCATTCTTTGTTGATTGGATGTGCCATGTGCCCTCTCCTTTGCCAGAGCCTTTGTTTATGCTGTCTCTTTCACCCAGAGAATGTCCTTTCCTCCATCTCCACTTGTCAAGACTCTTTAAGGTTCAACTCAAAATCCACCTTGTTCTTGAAACCTTCCCTGGGTCCTCTAGCTCAACCATCTCTCTCCTGACTCTGCTCTAAGGCACTCAAACCAGAGGAAATGTTATGTGTCCTAGATGAAAAGTTCCTTTAGGGCTGTTCTCATCTTTATCATCTTTGTATCTTCTGTGTATTACTTTAGTGTTTGCTCAGTGTTTGCTGAACCCATGAGCTAGCTAGCTAGATGGATGAATAGGTTGATTGATTGATTGATTAAGGTGGTGCCAATAATGCATGTAAAATTTACTTAATGCTAAAATTCCACAAAATTATGATACCGTGATTCTGGGTCTCACTGCATTTTTAAGGTATGGAATAATTAAAAAACAAACAAGAGAATGCTAATATACTCATGTAATTTTCTTATTATTGTTTCTATTTTTGGATAAAAAAAATCTGGCTTGATCTTTAAATTAACATTAAAATGGCCTAAATGTTATGACACAAAAATGCAGAGAAAGTGAGAAAGTAAAAACATTCCATAACGGCTCAAAATGGAATTTAGATTTATGACTAAAACTGGTGCCTCGGAAGACGCTAAAGGCATATCACTTTGATTCGGCTTTTTAGAATAACTGGGAGGCGACTGAGGAATTATATAATAGAACAAACCAAAATAGAATATAACCACAACAGACTCATGTAGTTCCAAAGGAAAGCTCTTACCCAGCACAGAACTGTATCGGATCTTGATTCAGAGAAGCTTAGGGCTCCTGTGGTGTTTTCCTCTTTAAAGCCCTGTGCAAACATGAACAAAGTTAATCTAATTAACTTATTAGCTTTTTAAGCTAGTGGTACCAATTAGTCACCTCATCAGACTCTGGCTCGGGTCTCATTGCACAGTGCGTAGCTATAAAGGGGCTTTCATGGAAACCCCCAGGAGTGCAGCGCATGGCATTTGCGTGTGTTTTCAAGAGAATGGCAGAAAGAACCATGTGCAAGGTAATTACAGGGAATCCTCTCTGGGAAAACAATAATCACAGTGACCATTCTCAACACCTCTTTCTAGAAGGAAATCACATATTAGCTTCCATCCTGGAAATATGAACCCTTTCCTCAATCTGAGTCTGGAGAGTGATTTTAAACCTCAGACTGATATTCCTGGGTGCCCACAGTGGGGGAGAAAGCCCCGCCAGTGATGAGGAAGTATAGACGTTCTGGCAGTTTGGGTGGTATTTTTCTAAAGAGGAAAAAAAAAAGGGAATTCAGGCAGGGTGCAATGAGAATAGTGATCCCAAAATACAGCCCCGAAGGAAGACTTCCAGGGAAACAATGGGGAAGGAATAAATAAAAAGAAAGTTATAAATTCATCTATTTGCTCTTCCCTGACCCTTGCTTTTCCTTCTCTTCACTGCAACTACCCTGGGAAAGGCACAATACTTTCCCCTGTCACAATATTGAGAAAAATTGAAATGGGGAAGAAAGACCACCAGATGCTTTATTGTCTTAGACGTTTCCACATAATTAGCTGGGGATAAAGGACCTCTGCATGGTTTCATTGCGTTGAATGAACTTGGATATTGCTACACAGTAGTGTGTTTTATGATTCATGCTCTGTTATCCTGTGGCTTTTTGAAAACTGCCAGCCACTTTATCACTGCCGGCCAAGCCTGGGCCCACCACTTAAAATGCAGCAATGCAAAGTTAACTGTGCATGACAGATGTCCATGAAATTGTTTAACACACACATACACGCTCACAGAGAGCACAAAGCTGGCTCCAGCCCCCTTACGGCTCTTGCTGGCTCAATGTCCTTATTAAACATAGATAAAAAGTGTAGGGCCAGGAAAGAAAGAAAAAAAAAATCATGAACAACAAAAAAGAGAGCGCATTTTGGACTGCAGTTACGTTGGATGCATTTAGAATTTCAAAAGGTTCTTGAAAAAGTTAGAAATAATGAAGTCATGAGAAAAACAGAGTACTGGTGAGTTTGGGGGTTAGGTTAGGATGTTGGAACTTGAGGGCATCTTCTTTTCTTTTTGAACTAATATCACCAAAGCATTATTTGTCTCCTCCCTTCAGTCTCTGGTCCTTTGAGCCCTGGAAAACAATTTCTTAGCATGGCCCCTCATCTGTTTTACCCCTCAGCACCCTTCTCTTATCCTCCCGTTTTTATAGGAACTGTATATTTCACATGTTGACTCTTACCCATTTCCCCTTCACTCAGCATGCCAGCTCCTTTTAGCTCTTTGTTTTTTGCAAAAGGAAAGTGCTTTTCCTGGGAAATAACTCACTCTGCACTTGACTTTTGTAGAACAATTTTTATATCAGGTATTGAATTTTGAATTTCTATGTAAGCGCCTGTCTCCCTTACCAGACTCAATGTTTTTGAGTGCAGACCTGTGACTTACTCATCTTTGTATGTCAGAGTTAACATGGCAGCTGACATGTAGTTGATGCTCAAGCAACATTTCATAGACATCAAGGTTGAATGGGAGCGCATCAAGACCACCAGGTAGGGCAGGTAGGTGAATGCAAACTTCCAAGAGTTTCCTTGAGCGAGGTTTCCTGCACCTTGATTTTTCTATGTTGCTTTTTGGGCAGTGACATGCTCTGTTTTCTAGAAAATGTAGATGATTACTTTGTAGAAATAGATATCACTCAGATAAAGTAAGGGGTTCAAAGGCACAGGAAGTTAGCAAGGAGCATGGTGGGTCTGGATGCAGATAAGCCTCAACCTCAGTCAGTCCTGTTCCAGGGCAGTCTGGGAAGAGACACCCCATTTGTGACAGTGGCATGCAATGTTCATTTGTTTTTCCCTTTCTCGACTGGAATCTTTCAGTCATTTATCGCACCTTGGGGTGTGTATTAGTCCGCTGGGCTGCCATAACAAAATACCATAGACTGGGTGGCTTAAACAGTGGACATTTACTTCTCACAGTTCTGAAGGCTGAAAGTCCAAGACCAACGTGTCAGCAAGGTAGATTTTATCTTGACTTGGTAGGTGGCTGACATCTCTCTGTGTCTGTGTGGTCACATGACCCTGCTCTTTGGCATTCACAGACCAGCTAACAACAGCCAAAATGTACTTTTATAGATAAGGTCAAGGGGGCTTACTCATGCTGGGATAGAGATATGGGAAAATATGAGTACAGATACAATATACAATAAAGAAGCTACACTCAGAATCTACAGAACCTTTTGAAAATAAATAAACAAAGACACTACAAAAATAAAAGGAGAAAACTTCAGTGAACTTTCCACTGTGAGGATTTTAGGCTTTTATTATTCATGTTCCCTACCCTCTTTTCTTCTAACTTATGGTGCAGTTCAATCGGTGGCTCCGGGTAATGGGACAAGCAACCCTTCTTCCTGGAGCCTGTGTTTCAGGAATGCTTTGCAGTGGGATTTAGCCTTTTGGGCCCTGGCTGGCTAATCTATGGTTTATATAGAGTCTCTTGATAAGTGGTGATACTGCTGTACTCAGCAATCATACCTCGGAGAGCAGCGAGTTCATGGGCACCTTCTCCCAAATCCAAGAGGTTAAGTTTTATGTTTTTGCTGACATGTTTCCTTAAGTTTATGTATTGTTGTTCTTTATGAGAGGTAATGTCTTTACAAGGAGAATCGAATATGCTTCTTTTAATGTTATTTTAATTTGGAGTAATTTAATTTGCCATTTAAAGTACTTTGTGGTAAGATTTTGTACCAAAGGATTATTGTTATTTTATACGTAACTAGAAACATCTGAGAAAAAAAGAAAAAATTCTTAATTCTTTCTTTAACTTTCACAACACCCCTTCCCTCAACTTAATATATTCCTTATCATTATTAAGGGAATCAAACTCTATGACTTCTTGTAAAACTGTTTACTCCTCTGGGGAAACATAAAGTATCTCACTAGGGTACCAGTTAAATCTTGGCAAAAGAAAAGAAAATGGGCAAGGGTCCTAAATCTGTGTGAGTTTGGGTATATGTTGTGAATATGTGAAAATTGTTTGTGTGTGCCGTGAAAATGACTGTGTATGGTGTGTGAATTGTGAGTGTATGTGGATTGTGTGTATTTTGTGTGTATTTTGTGTGTATTTGAGTGTATGTGTGGACAGTGTGTGAATTGTGTCAGGTGTGAAGACTGTGGGTGTGTGTGAGGATCGTGTATAAGCATGTGTGTGTGGGGGGGACTGGGTATGAATGTGGAGACAGTGAGTGTGGGTGTGTGAGCCTGTGAGTGTGTGTGGACTATGTGTGTATGGATTGTGGGAGTGTGTGTGCTGTGGGTGTGTGTTGGGTGTGAATGTGAGGACTGTGAGTGTGTGTGTGAGGACTGTATATAATTTTGTGTGTGTGGGCTGGGTATGGTGTGGAGACTGTGTAAGCCTGTGTGTGTGTGTGTGTGTGTGTGTGTGTGTATGTATGGACTGCGTGTGTTTGTGTGTGCATTGTGGGAGTGTGTGTGCTGGGTGTAAGTGTGAAGACTGTGGGTATGTATGGATTTTGTATAAGTGTGTGTGTGTGCAGGCTGGGTATGAGTGTGGAGACTGTAAGTGTGTATGTGTGTGAGCCTGTGTGTGTTTGTGTGTGACTTGTGGGAGTGTGTGTGCTGGGTGTGAATGTCAGGACTGTATGTGGGCTAAGTATGAGTGTGAAGACTGTGAGAGTGGGTATGTGAGCCTGTGTGTGTATGTGTAGACTGTGTGTGTCTGTTTGTGAATTCTGGGTGTATGTGTATGTGAGCCTGTGTGTATATGTATAGACTGTGTGTGTTTGTGTGTGGATTCTGGGTGTGTGTCTGAGGACTGGACTGTGGATATGTAAGCTGGGTAGGAGTGTGGAGCCTAAGTGTTAGTGTGTGAGCCCGTATGTGTGTGTGTGTGTGTGTGTGTGTGTATGTGTGTGGACTGTGTGTGTTTGTGTGGGCATTGTGGGAGTGTGTATGCTGGATGTGAGTGTGAGGACTCTGTGTGTGGACTGCATGTGTTTGTGTGAATTGTGGGAGTATGTGTGCTGGGAATGAGTGTGAAGACTGTGTGTGTGGGCCGGGTATGAGTGTGGAGCCTGTGTGTGTGTGTGTGGACTGCGTGCATCTGTGGGAGTGTGTACTCTGCGTGTGAGTGTGAGGACTATGGGTATGTGTGGACTGAGTAGGAGTGTGGAGCCTGAGTGTGGGTATGTGAGCCTTTGTGTGTGTGGACTGTTTGTTTGTGTGGGTTGTGGGAGTGTGTGTGCTGGGTGTGAGTGTGAGGACTGTGTGTGTGGGCTTGGTAGGAGTATGGAGCCTGATTGTGGGTGTGTAAGCCTGTGTGTGTGTGTGGACTGTGGGTGGCCTGCTCAACATTTTGGTGGATGTTTCATTGCCACCCCTTTTACTACGACCCTGGTCAGGCCACTTTTATGCCCGTGACAGCTTCATGAAGCACAAAACATGGAGCAATACATGGCATGAAATTGGCAACAAAGCCGAGCAAAAGGAGGAACAATTCTCTGGCAGGATGTGTTCACAATATGGCTGATTGGATCTGGAAGCAGATGCCAGCAGCGGGTATTGTCCTGGTGACTGAAAAGACATGACCCCTGAGAAACTGAAGACAAGGAGGCTCTCCTCCCGAACCAAGGGGGAGGGGAGAAGAGGTGAAACCAATGAATAAATCAGGCAGTGAAAACCGGGGAGAAAGGAAAATGCTAAAGAGGACTTTTTATGGGGAAAAGGGGGCAGTTCAGTATGCAATCGCTCTCGCTGCCGGCGAGCTGAACACTTTCTCAGACAATGGCTTTTTAACAGATGGGAGACCTAGTGAAAGAAGCCAACTTTTGCGCAGTGGAGAATCCCTGTTTGTTTAGTCTGCTGCTTGGGCAGGTGTCTGGAGAAAGGCGATCCAGCAGGTCGACAGCTTCTGTGCCAGTTTCAGAAAGAGCAGCCAGGATGGCAGAGGCGACTGGTTTCACTGGGGAGGATTGGCCTTGTTAGGGTGGTCTGTGAAATTCTGAAGAAAGGAGACTGACTGGAGGTGGCTTCTGAAGTGCCAGCTCTCCCCCACCCCTCGCCGCGAGCTCCCTCACCTCTCCCTCACCAGCCCTAGGAGCCAAAAAACCTGTTGAAGGGCTGTCCATCAAGTAAAGGACACATGGGGAGTGGGAACGTATCCCAGCCTGCGTTCTCAAACCACACATTTCCAAACACTTTCTAAACACACAAGGGCAATTACATGAGCTCAAAAAGGAAAGGTAGGCTTCTTTTCATCCAATAGGCTCTCTGGACTTTTCCATGTGATAGCGAGGGCTTTGCACTTTCCAGCAGATTCTGAAGCTACTATTGAGATGTGGTCCCTTCCCCTGGAGGTCCTTGTCTTGGCATCTAGTGCTGTACAACGCAATGAACTGACTTGAGGATTGTGAGGAGGATTTGTGGGTGCCATTGCTGGGGAGTCTGGGCCTTGCTATTCTAGAGAGATGAATGAATGTATCTTGTTAGAAATGAAGTAAACACCTGCAGAAGAAAGGTGGGCGTGTTGGGAAGAGGGAGTGTTCTGCTTTGGAAAGTGGAAGTGTTTCTTCCTCATGGAATGGTAATAGCAACCAAAGGAAGAACCAGGGAAGGAACCTGGGGCTTGGTTTCCAGACTGAATTATACCGCAAAGAGTCACTGAGAACATGCTCAAGGGCAAAATGAAGGACCTGGTTGAGTTGGTGTTGTGGGTTTTGCCCCTCTTATTTGTGAGAGGTGAGTTGTGTAAACTGAGAACATAACCCCCTACCTGTCTCTTTACCCCTTACTACCAGACATCTCTCATGAAGCAGTATTTTATAAGCCATTTTCAGTTATCTTATTCCTAACTTCACTGAGGTCTTATCATGTGGACCAGTTTTTGCCTCATTCTGAGACACAATTCTCCAGGTTTGGAAACTTGTAACTCCAGCGGCTCTGGTCACAGGGATTTGGGAGGCAGGGCTGGTCAGTACATCCACGGCATTCATAAGACCACTTAGAAAAGACTGGGGAGAAGAGTCAACAGATTTAAAAACTGCAGAGGAAAAAAACAACTTCTCACTGTGTTAATCATAGAGTTTAATACTTTGTTTCTGTGCAACCTTGTGAAATACATCCTGTTTCATAAATATTTTTAATATTAATTTTTTTTTGCAAAAATATTATTTTGCCATTTGATAGCTTTGAAATATGCTGAGTGTTCTTGACATAAAAGTGGAGCATCTCAGAATCCTTATTATCAAAAACATTTAGTGAGTATCACCATGCACAATTAAAATTGGACTTGAAGAGTCACAGGACAGAGCCCTGCCCTCAAGAATCTTTGTGTCTGTCTTGAGAAATACTTCATTCACTTCTTCCTTTGCTGTGATTCAGATTTGATGCTACAAAAGAACATGACTGGTGGGGATTAGGTATACACACAAAGGACCAGCATACTGAGACATTTTGCTACAATCTTTGGTGTATCCCTGAATCCCATCTCTAAATAACAATGGTGATGATGACAAAATTGCAACTGTCATTTATTGGGAACATAACAATGTCAAAGCGCTGTGCTAAGTGATCATTTAGCTTTAAATGATCGGATGTTTTAAATGATAATTAAACTCTCCCAGTTACTCTGTGAGGCTTCTGCTCTTCTTATCCTCATTTCATACATGAAGTCTGAAGCATAGAGAGTTTAAGAAATGTCTTGTCTTTTAATAAGTGGTACACTCAATCCTATCTGACTTCAAAGCCATACTCATAACCATTTTACTAGGTTGTTTAGTTCTCCCTGGCCTGCATTAAAAAATGTATTTATTTACTTAAAAATTATTTATTGGCCGGGCTCGGTGACTCAGCCTGTAATCCCAGCGCTTTGGGAGGCCGAGGTGAGTGGATTGCCTGAGCCTGCAGGTTCAAGACCCACCTGAGTAACTTGGTGAGACCTCATCTCTACAATGAATCAAAAAATTAGCCGGGCATGATAGCACGCACCTGTAGTTCCAGCTACTTGGAAGGCTGAGGAGGAAGGATTGTTGGAGCCCAGCAGGTTGAGGCTGCAGTGGCCGGGAACGTCTACTGCACTCCAGTCTGGGTGACAGAATGAGATTCCAACTCAAAAAAAAAATTATTTATTGAATATCTACTCTGTGAAAAACAAAATGTATATAATCACAGGCAAGTTTTCAATTAAGAACAAGTCGTAGGAGGGCCCTGAGTTGAAACACAAAGTGACTACATCTTTATATATCTTGTCAAATGTGTGAACCACAGGTGACGACAGGCATAAACACTGGTCACCTTATATACCAAGATACCCATGTTTATGGAAGATTTTCACAGAATTATTTCAGAAGGCTGGAAATGTGTATTTTCACTCTGAACTGTGATTCTTTGGTTATTCTTTTAAGGACTAAAAAAGGTATAGCGTAAAGGTTATTAGTGGTTGCCCAACTAAACTAATATTGAGACCTTCTAGAAAGACTCTGTCATCAAGCACCCAGTTGACTAAATAAACGCGCTTTCAGTAGAGACAGGCAATTTCAGGTAATGCACATCATTCCTGTTAACTCTGAGTGACCTCTCTGTTGTCCTGAATCTTATCTGACATTCAGTTTCAGTGTAAACATGATTTAACTTGAATGAAAAAATTACTCTAGATTTCTGTAAAGAAAACAGGAATGGAGTCTTCTACTACTTCTATTAAGTGTTAGTGAGGATTGTGGTTGAGAAGTTCTTAACCACCAAGATTAGGGGACACAGAAAAGAAACTAGTGCTCTTGTCTACATGTCAGTTGAAAGAAGAATGCTCAGTCAGGTCTTTGCATTCACCAACCAACATTTGGAAATGAATGAGCTTAAGATCCCATTTGACCAAAATCCAGCTGGAGAAAAACTTGACCACGATAACCTCAGCTTCATTCTGTTTACACAGCAGAGATTTGTACAAATGCTGCTATTGGTGCTTTATAAGTACTTATTGAATATTTATTTAAAGAATGAGTGAATGCACATCTTTTTCCCCCATTAGACTATATGCTACTAGAAAGCACAGACCAGCTTATCTCTAGTCCTAGCTTATCTCTGGTCCAAGCCATCTGTTGCATACTATATGCTCAATACATCTTTGTTGAATCAGTATCAGAATTTACTATCCTCATTTTACCTGCAAGGAAACCAAGACAGAGACAGGTTAATCGGTTACTGACAAGTAGTGGGGAGCCAGGATTGGAATCCTGTTTCAGAGCAGGAGTTCTTGACCATTGTGATAACATGTGGCAGATTCCAGAAGGTCACAAGTTCTTTGACATTCCTTTCATCTAGAGGTGGGTTCTATGCCCCCCTCATTGAATCAGCATCAGTTCTGTGACTGGATTAATTGAATACAGACGATATGATATTGTGACATTTTTGGTATCCAGATTTTAAAGACCTGCTGCTTTTCTTTTTCTTTCCTTTTTTAAAACAGGATTTATTGAGAGGACAGAGAAGCTCCGACAGTGGGAGAGGACTTGAAGGAGTTACCCCAGCTGCTTTTATTTTCTTGTCTCTTTAGGATATCTGAACTACCATATTAGAAGCCAGACTACCCTGAGACGGCCATGCTGAAGAGGCCTCACACAATTTCTCCCACTGAGATCCCAGCCATGCCCAGCCTTCAAGCCGTCCTCACTAAGGCACCAGACATGCAAGTGAAACCACCTTGTCTAGCCATTCAGTCTAGCCTATCTCCTGGCTGAGTACCACCAAGTGACCTCAGTCAATGGCCATGTGGAACCGAAGAAACTTTCAGCTAAGTCCTGAATTCCTGACTCATTAAACTGTGAGACATTAAAAAACAACAATAAAAATGATTATACCACCACTAACACAATAACTAGCGCCACAAAGCTGTTGCTTTAAGCCTTTGGGGTAGTTGGCTATATATAGCAATAGGCAACTGGGAAGAAATATAACATTGAGTGGAAAAGTATAGAGAGCCATACACCCCAAGATGGAGAACACCTGAGAGAACAAAAAGAATTGCTATTGCTGTTGGAAATTGCTATAAACTACTTACTCATTTGTTACTTGGATTATGCTTTCTTGACACAGAGGCAAAATGCAGTAAGGATGAGTGAATTCTTCTGCTAAATGTTGAGCATGAGAGTAAGTCTGGACTCATTTTGCTACTGATTTGATTGCTTGAATGGTAGAGGATGTTACAAAGAGAACCAACACTTCACCTGAGGTTCCTACATGTAGCTCTAATAGACACTCAAAATTAACATGTCTAACCTAACTCTTTCCCAAACTACTTCTCCTCAGTCTTACATATCTCAACAGGTAACAACCATGTTTTCTAGTTTCTCAGGCTCAAGACTTTGGAGTTTTGACTTTGCCCCTACCTGACATTCAATCAATCAGCAATTTTATCTATATCACCTTCAAATCACAGCAATCTCATGGGAAAGTGATTGGCTGTATATGGAGCAAAATAAAAGAGTCTCATGGTCAATTATATTTGAAAAATTGATGAGTTTTTTAATTGTAAGATTTTAAAAACAGGATTTAGATTTACCAAATTTTAGAATAATGTGCTTTCTGACTTAGGCAATGTTATTTTTTCCTAAAATTATTTGACCAGGATTAGTATTACCTGGAACAAACTTGGGGAAAAGCTGCTCTATGATCAGATATTCTGTATTCAGGAAACTATTACCTAATTTTTATGATATCCTTATGGATATGGAAGACAAATATGAGAGGCATCAGAATATTATCAGGTGAATTTACATCTGGTCAAACATTTACAGAAGCAACTAAGAGGCCAATTTTAATACAGAGAGTTTTTGAATGGCCATGCTTAATTTTTTAGTTAAAAGATTAAATGGAAATATAGAAGTTTAGCAAATTTGTAGATGCTCACAAAGTTGGGAGAGGTAGCTGGTAGACTGGGTGAACTCACTTTCTTTGGAGCAGAATATTGGACTGAACGCATCAAGAAGATAATGTGCAGACATTAGCAGAAATACTACATAATTTTTAAGAACAGTATGCTGATTAAATATAACATTGAGGTATGCTTTGCCTGACAATAGCTTATGCAAAAAAGCTATTTTAAATTTGACTAGTTTCAAAACATGCTTGCTTATGCAATATAAATCTGCATTTATAGAGAATTTTGGATGAAGGGATTTGATAAATACATGCTCATGTCGTAAACTTGTTCAAGGCAAGATTCTATGTCACTTATTAATACCAGAGGTCTGGTCACCTCTATTCAATCATACTACTTTTTGTTTCTCTGGTCAACAACTTCCTATTCCCAAGCCTTGACAATTCCTCTTACCCCAAGCCTTTCCTTCATGCCTTCCCAATCCTACCTTTACTTACTCCTCTTCTATCTTAGGAAGGATAGATCAACTGTCATAAAAGCCCTCCAAATTTTTGTATTACTCAGTGTAGGTATAGGCTATTATAAACAACCCCCAATTTTTAATACGAGGCTGTGTGCAGTGGTTCACGCCTGTAATTCCAGCACCTTGGGAGACTGAGGTGAGAGGATTGTCTGAGCTCAGGAGTTTGAGATCACCTGAGCAATATGGCAAGACCTTGTCTCTACAGTAAATTAAAAAAAATTAACAGGGCATGGTGATAGTACCTGTAGTCCCAGCTACATGGAAGACTGAGGTGGAAGAATCTTGTAAGTTCAGCAGGTCAAGGCTGTGGTAGCTATGACTGTTCCACTGCACTCCAGCCTGGGTAACAGAATGAGATTCCAACTCAAAGACAAAAAACAAAACACAAAAGAGATCTCTTTTGTTCACACAATAATTTAATGCAAGTGTTCTTATTGGGTAGATCTTCTATTTTTCTATCTAGCTTCTGTGCTTAATACGTATAGCAAAAAAATCTAGAATAAATTACTGAAGTCAGAGCTCATAGGAGTGGCAAGGTATGTGTACTCTTGTATTTCTAACACTCAGCAAAGTGACTGACTTTCAGTTATTCATTTATACATATATATATTCAGTTATTCATTTTAAATGAATATAATTAATATATTTATATTTTATATATTTATTAAATATATTTAAAACAGCAAATACTTACATGACAGTGTCTGTGGATGAGGAGTTTCAGATGCAATATACTTAGGTGACCCTGATTCAAAATCTCATATGAGGTTGTAGTCAAGTGAGGCTGTGGTCTCATCTGAAGACTTAACTGGGAGTGAGGGAGGAATCTTCTCCCAAGCTTGCTCATGCAGCTGTTGTCAAGCCCACTCTTTTGTCACCTGGACTCCCTACAAGGTTGCTGCAGGACATGGCAGCTGGCTTCCCCCAGGGTGAGGGATCCAAGAGAGGCATTTAGCAGATATTTATTGAGTGCCAATCTTGTGTTAGCCATTGTTCTAGGCCCTGGTAAATTTGAGAAAACAGAAAATGTTCCTGTTTTCATGGAGTCTGTATTATAGAGGCAGAGGGGGCAGATAAGAAACACGTTATCAATGCATGAGACAACTTCTGATAATTTAGGACAATGAAGAAAATACAAGTGGGTGATGCAGTAGAGATTGTATGTGTGAGATACTTCAGATTGGTAGGATCTTTTGAAAAAATAACATTTGAGCTGGCCACACAAAGATCTAGTGAGAAGGTGTATCATGCAGAAGAATCTATGAGTGTAAAGGCTCCAAGTAGCAACAAGACTGGTGTGTTCAAGGACCCGGACCAGGATAGGAGATGAGTTTATAAGGAGTAGTGGAAATGGAGGTCTTATAGGGTCACATAGGCTGTGCTAAGGAGCTTGGATTTTATTCTGAATGCAATGAAAAGCCAATTAAGAGTTTCCAGCAAGGAGTGACATGATCTGATCTACCTTTTTCAAAGTTGGCTATGGCTGTTGTATGGAGACTAGATTTTGAAAAGAAGTAGAGCAAAAGCAGGCAATTGCAGTAATTCAGGAAAGAGATGTTGGACTTGGTTGAGTGGAAATGGCAACAGTGGAAATACATAGAAATGAATACACATGGGGTATATTTTCTTTAGTTTGAGTCTCACCCTGTCACTCAGGCTGGAGTGCAGTGGCACACTCATAGCCCCTGCGGCCTTGACCTGTTGGGCTCAGGTGATCCTTCTGCTTCGGTTTTCCAAGCAGCTGGAACTTCAGGTGCATGTCACCATGCCCAGCTAATTTTTTATTTATTGTAGAGACGAGGTCTTGCCAAGTTGCCCAGGCTGGTCTCAAACCTCTGGGTTCAGACAATCCTCTTGCCTTGGCCTCCCAAAGTGCTGGGATTACAGGCTTGAGCCACCGGGGTATTTTTTAGAATAAGAATTGACAAGACTTTTTAGTAGATTTAGATTTGGCATGAGTGGTGGCGCCATTTAATGAGATTGAGAAGGTTGGTGCAAGTTAGAGAAGAGGTGGGGGAATACAGAGTCTTAATTTAAATATTATATTAAGTTTGAGGTGTCAATTAAGTATCCAAACAGAACTATCAGGCAGGCAATTTGAAGTATAATGGATGGGTTCGAACTGGAGTCATCGGCCCATTTGCAAGATGGGTATAGAAGTTTCTGGTATCCCATCCAATTGGGCAGAAAAGAGTCATCCTTGCTTTGTGTCTTAGGTTAGCAGACTTAAAAAAATTTTTTTTTTATTTTAAAGATGTGGGATACAATTCAGGGTTAATTATACAAATGTTAATTACGCAGGTAGTCTTGTTGATGAGATGTGCTCCCCCTTCCCTGGCAGATTCCCACTACTGCCAATCAGGTTATCAGACTTATCCTGACACTCATTGGCTAGAATTGTATCACGTGACACTGCCTAAGCCATCCATTGGCCAGGGGAAAGGGGTCGTCATGTTTGGATTGGCTTAATCAAAATTTTCCCCTGGGCTGAGGCCAATCTTCTGTAACATGTAAGGTAGCATGAAGGAGGACAAAATTAGAGTTCTTTTGGGAAGAAGGGAGGAGGAGACATTAGGAAGGCAACCGATATTCTAGTTAAAGTCTGATTTCTTTCTGTCATTAAATGGGGTAGTATCATGAGATCAAATGGCACAATAGTGTGAAAGCTTTTTGTGAACTTTAAAATAGTATAGAATAGTTGAGTTAGTCTGAGCCAGATTGTTCCTAACATTTTTCCATTTCTCTATTTTACTGAAGGATTATCTGTGCCCCAGCAATATTTATCCTGATGTTGTTTAGTTTTTCAAAACTTTAAGATAGAAATTGAAGATAAAAAGTAATTACCCTAAGCATATTTTCTTTCCACTTGTTGATTCACATCTGACCCCTACTACACATTGTTAATGTTTTTCTCTTTTCTTCTCATATCCACAAGCATCTTTGCATAAAACATGGTGCAGTTTTGAAACTATATATTTATGGAAAGGAAATGTTCATTAATAAAAACCTGCTTAACACTCCTGAGGCATTCATTGGCCAATTGATAGACAGCAATGCATAGGAAAACGACTTACCTTAGGTCAGCTTTTGGCACAGTTGAAATGATCATTTTACAGTTATTAAGGGCCTACAGAGTGGTAGGTTCTGATGATGTCATATAATAACTGTCTCCCTGACCTAAAATATAGGAATTAGCAATTGCAATATAGGTTCAATGCACATTGTAATCTATCTGGTTTTAAACATGTCACTGTGTCTTTTCACCTAATCCACAAATTCATAGCAAAAACAAAGCAATTTTTTCAAAGATAACTTTTTTCATTTTGCATTTTTATTTCTCCATTTAAAAAAGAAGATAAACTTTGAAAAAAATAAAACTATGTAGAATAAAGTTACAATGAACCAAAGAGTGAGGTAGAGATTGAGATGGAGGTCAGGGATTATTTGTTGGGGTGGAGGGTGAGGCTCTTGCATTTTTCTGGTACCAAATTCTTTAACTATTTTCACTCATCAGAAATTATTGAGATGACTCCTTCATAGACACTTCTTAGACCGTGTTGATGGTAAACTAGGAATCAATGATTTTAGGCAATGAGTCATTGACTTCTGTTGTCAAAAACTGTCAGTACTGGGTACGTGCCTGGTACAAAACGATACCTTCCTTTCAATTTTCATACAGATGTTTCCTTTCATCATGGGCACTTTTAGGAGCAGGGTACATGGCTAGATTGTGTGCCAGTCCTTTGTTTTTAGCCGCTTGTTGATTCTACAAATATTGGGTGCCTAACATTTGTGCCAGGCCCTGTATTAGTGGAGGACTAGGGTTTTAAATAAAATACATATGATTTTTCACTTTATGAAGCATGTCTGTTAGCAAGGAAGACAGTCATTAAACTAATATTCAGGTCCGCCTCTAATGCTTGTGGGATCTGGGTTCAGAGTGCAAAGGGAAACCACGTGTCAAATGTTTAAAGACTTAAAAGTGATCAGTTAAGCAATGCTGTTGCTAAGTCCATGCTGGCACTCAGAGTCTTGAAGTCACACCCTGGTGGTTACCTCTGTGTTGTGGAGGCTAAAGAAGCCTCTGTCTCCCTTGGGTCAGTCCTGTTACTTGTGACCCTGAGTGGCAACTTGGGGCTGCTGTAACAGGGCAAGAATGTGGGATGGCACAGGAGTCCCGATGACTGAACTTACCTGGAAATGGGAAAAGATGTTGTCCAGGTGCCCAGGAAACTGGAGTAGGGAGGTTCCATTCATCAGCATGCCATGCTTTCTCACATACTTTTTCAGGTGGTTCTATGTACCTCTCCACTAGAGAGGGCAAGATGATGGTGTGTGGTTGTCTGGGACATCCCGTCTGCTGCTTTGGGCATTCAAACAAAAGAGTCCCTCCCAATCTCATTTCTCAGAACGGAGGCAGAGATCTTCTCCCTTACATACACTCACTTGCTCTCAGTCCTCCATGCTCTGGCCTTCTTGGTGCAGTTTGATTAGAACATCCCTCTTTCATAATTTGCTCAAAAATAGACTGAATTATCAGCAGTCTTTTTTTGAGACGAAAAAAGTGTGTGTATTTTGATATTTGTTATGTGTGGTTCTCTAAAGCAAGGAACCCAGAACAAAATGCTTCTTGCCTGGATTTGGTGAGTTTGCCAATCATCTTACACATAAATGTGTAGTTAGTTACAAGCTGTGATAAGTGCTATGAAAGAAGAAAATAAAGAGCCAGGAGAGATTATGTAACAGGAACCAAGTTTGGAAGGGTCATGAAGGGCCATGTATGCCAGGCAAGGCCTCCTGGGAGAAGGATTATTTCAGCTGAGTCTACAGCTTAGGTTATATTGTTGCCTAATCTTAGCAATGTTCTCAATTCAACTAATCCATTTCATGCAATATGATATAAAGACTAAAACTTAGGTTTTACAAAGTGCAATCTTCATGTTTAGTTGATTTTTATAAAAGTAATATCTAGCCGGGCTCGGTGGCTCAGCCTGTAATCCCGCGCCTTGGGAGGCTGAGGTGAGTGGATTGCCTGAGCCCGCGGGTTCGAGACCCGCCTGGGCAAGCGAGACCTCATCTCTACAATAAATAAAAAAATTAGCCAGGTGTGGTAGCGTGCTCCTGTAATTCCAGCTACTTGGAAGGCTGAGGCGGAAGGATACCCGGGGCCCAGCAGGTCGAGGCTGCGGTGGCCGGGAGCGGCCACTGCACTCCAGTCTGGGCGACAGAGTGAGACTCCAACTCAAAAAAAAAAAAAAAAAAAAAAGTAATATCTGTTCATTATTTTCATTATTTAAAAATCAACTAACATAAAAATAACTAAGGTAAATAAATATGACTGTTTCCTATAAGGTAAAAAATGTTATCATTTTCTGTAAGTCCAACTCAGAGTAAATAGAAATTTACAGTATTGTTTAAATTTTCTTCTAGACTTTTTCTCATGTGTATGCCAATTTTTCTATGTATATATAAAAATAATCATTTATTTTATAATCTTTCACTACTCCAAGGTGGGGCTTTTTCTTATATCTGTGGTAACTACCAGTTGACTAATCCCTTATGTTCCAACTCCCAGCAGTGGGATCTGCTGAGCACTGAGCATGTCCATGTATATGAGGGGGGACCCAAAACAACCTGGAATTGTCTTTTGGAGCTCAGGCCCCTTATAGTACAGGCTTCCACCACTAGGTAAGTGTTCTAGGAACCCATCAACATCAGTGTACCAGCTAGCGTTGTTGTAAGAGGGTACGTTTAGCTTCAGTGAATTTTCTTTGGAGATTCTTTCAATGCATTTGCTCATTTCATGATGGGTGATTTATGAGCACACCTGCCCACAGTGAGTATTCAGTAGTTTTTGACCAAAAACAACATGACCCCCATGCCCACCCTCCCTATTCACCCAATCTTGTCCTGAGGAACTTTTTTGTTTGTTTGTTTGTTTGTTTCCTCAAATGACAGAAAATCCTCAAAGGGAAATGTTTTGCTGATGTGGAAGAGGTGAAATAAAAAATGGCAGTAGTACTAAAAGGTATCATAGTTGATGAGTTCAAAAACTATTTTGAGCAGTGGAAAAAGCGTCTTGATAGGTATATTGCAACAAACGGAGAGTACTTTGAAGGTGACTGAAGTTTAAACATGTGAGAATAAATGCACAATTTTTAATACATAAATTCCGGATTTTTTTGGTCTTCCTTTGTATCCCTTTTTTACAGGATAGATAAAATGTGGATAACTAGCTGAACCTAAAGCTAAGATCCATTGAGTTCTTGTCACTATATATGAACCTAACTACTTCTAGGCCATGGTGTAGAATTTAGTTGAAAATGATTGCAACTCAGTTATTCTCTCAACAATCTACCTTATTTTCACACGATACCTGAGGTTGCTTTACTTGTCCATCTTTTGGTGCCTGAGGACCCTGTCTTCTTTCCCTATATCTCTGTAAGCATACTTAATGCTAGTTCTGTGAGTGTGGTCCACATCAATAAATAAACTCTTTCTTGGTTTTATTACCTATTGTTGCCTATGTCAGTCCTGGGACTGAGTTTAGAGGGTGCTAAACATATACTCAATTTCTGGCTCACTCATTTCTTAATAGTGTGGACTTGTGCAGATCACCTTACTTCTCAGTGTCCTCCTGGAAATACAAGATATCAGAGTTTGCTTTGTCCTCCCCCTAGGGGCACTGTTAAATTACATTAAGAAAATCTGTGTGAAGGAGCTTTGTAAATTGAAAAGTTTGTACCAGTATTTCTCGACAACGTTTCCATTTAGCTGAGAAATTACTGCTTCTCTCTGTTCTTTTAATGACCACTTCCAAAGTACCATTCCCTAGGAAGCATGCTCTGAACTAAACGAGACAGAGGATAGAAAGTGTATCCATTTTAATGCCTCCAACATGATAATCCTTCTTTTATGTAGTAAAGTTTATATGTAATTTTTTATGTAGCTTCCATTGTTTTAGAATATAGCCTGAAATTTATAAATAACTACCATACAATATTCCCCAATTTTAAACATACCTTCTCTATGAAAATTTTGATGATAAGATGAAGGGAACTTGCATTTTTAATCAGTAGGCAGCTGACATTTTTTATGGTTGATACAGAATTATGGTCTATTATCTATAGTTTGTTACAAATAATGCCTAGGAAAGATTTTAGTTGATTCATTAGATGGTAATTTAGGTCCATGCATATTATTATTATTAATTAATGATAATAAAAACAAACCAAACACTGGAATAAGGAGAGGTGACACCAAGTTTGATAGACCTTCTTGAGAAGGTTCCAAATACCCCATAGATTTGGGTTTTTTGTTTAAGCAGTTTTGTTGACCACTTTCATAATCTGTGAAGTTGAAGCTAAGATGAGTTATCACTCCTTTAATGTGTAGGCTGTTTCTTCCCCCACCACTCCTAATTGTAAATTATACAATCTCAACCTCTACAGCCAGCATTTAATATATCTGACTTTATTGCTTTCCATTTTATGAAAATTAATTACAGTTCACATTCTGACACTGAAATTAAAGGGCAGGCACTAAATCTTATACACAACAATAGGAAATTAAGAGAACATTCTTTATTATCAGAATAATGAAGATCAGGGATGCTTGTTTGTTTTCTCTTAAGGTACTGGGGAGTGAGATAAAACCAGATTTAAAAAGGATGTTGCTCCTTCAAAACTTGTGCTATTGCAACTCAAAGGGCAGAATGAAATTATTATATTTTAATCTAAAAGACTCCAATTGTTTTGTTTTATACAGAGGGGCTTTATTTTATGGTAACATCTTGGGGGGGCTATTTTATCAGGGAAACAGGACATAGAGGAAGGGAAGCTGACTAGTATCTGCACCAATTATGGACCATTTTCAGTGGATTTGATAAATGTCTCTAAAAGAAAAACCAATACTATGAAGAAAACTGTGAAGATAAATTGAAAAGATCTTGAAATGTAGATGTGATATAAATGTGTTTCTTGTGCTAACCTACCTTTGGCCACAGATATTTGAAAGGCTTAGCAACCATATATAATATCCAACTTTATAAACACCTCACAATTTGCAAATGCAATGGACTGAATGCTTATGTCCCCCCCCCCCCACCCCAGTTTGTATGCTGGATCCATGTCTCCCAGGGTGATGAGATTAGGTGGTAGGCCCTTTGGCAAATGCAATGGTTTGAATGTGTCCTCCAAGTTTTATGTGTTGGAAACTTAATGCCCAAATTTATATGTTGATGGCATTTGGAGCTGGGGCCTTTGGGTATTAAGATTTGGTAAGGTCATTAGGGTTGGGCACCAATAGAGGGACTGGTGAGTTCACATGAAGAAGAAGAAAGACCTGGGCTGTCATGTTCTTGCCCTGTCACCATGTCATACCCTCCACCATATTGATTCGGCGAGCAGGCCCTCACCAGATGCTAGTACCATACTCTTGGATTACCCAGCCTTCAGAGCGATATAAACTTCTGTTTCTTATAAAGTATGCAGTCTGTGGTTTTCTGTTATATAATAGCAACAAAAATGGACTAAAATAGGATGTGCTTAGATTATGGAGAGGAGCCATCATGATTAAGATCAATATCCTTATGAAAGAGACCCTAGAGAACTAGCTAGCCCCTTTGAACATGTGGGACAGTCTCTAGAGCTGTGAGAAATAAATTCATGTTGTTTATAAGCTACTCAGATTATGATTTTGTTATAGCAGCTTAAACAGACTAAGAAAGCAAAGTGTTTTCAAATACGTTATTTCATTTAGCACTTACGATAAACTAGTGAGAAGGATATTTTACAAAAATAGAACAAGCAACTGTGCTTACTTCACATAGTGCTAGCTCAGTGGTTTCCAAATCTTCTTTTTTGGTCATGGACCCATTAAAAAATTATGAGTAACCCCAATACATAAAACATGTGAAAGGAAGGGTGAAAAGTGATCCTCCCCAGTCCTTAACTGTGTCACCTGAGGAACTTCCATGAAAATTCATAGGGCACAGTTTGAAAATTAGTGCCGCCGGGCTCGGTGGCTCAGCCTGTAATCCCGCGCCTTTGGGAGGCTGAGGTGAGTGGATTGCCTGAGCCCGCGGGTTCGAGACCCGCCTGGGCAAGCGAGACCTCATCTCTACAATAAATAAAAAAAAAAATTAGCCGGGCGTGGTTGCGCGCACCTGTAGTTCCAGCTACTTGGAAGGCTGAGGCGGAAGGATCGCCGGAGCCCAGCAGGTCAAGGCTGCGGTGGCTGGGAGCGGCCACTGCACTCCAGTCTGGGCGACAGAGTGAGACTCCAACTCAAAAAAAAAA
>CAUYQG010124484.1:0-26567 GCA_963574415.1 Tarsius wallacei | reverse complement strand
TGTCTGCAGTCCCAGTTACTTGGGAGACTGAGGTGGAAAGATCACCTGAGTCCAGGAGTTTGAGGTTGCAGTGAGCTGTGATTGTGCCACTGCACTCCAACCTGAGCAACAGAGTGAGCCCCCCACTCAGAATAATAATGGAGCCGGGCTCGGTGGCTCAGCCTGTAATCCCGCGCTTTGGGAGGCCGAAGTGAGTGAATTGCCTGAGCCCGTGGGTTTGAGACCCTCCTGGGCAACTTGGTGAGACCTCATCTCTACAATAAATAAAAAAATCAGCCAGGTGTGGTAGTGCTGCCTGTAATTCTGGCTACTCGGAAGGCTGAGGCAGAAGGATCGCCGGAGCCCAGCAGGTCGAGGCTGTGGTGGCCGTAAGCATGCCACTACACTCCAGTCTGGGCGACAGAGTGAGACTCCGACTCAAAAAAAAACAAAAAAAACCCAGAATAATAATGGTATAACAACAATGATAACAGTAATAATTACTATTAATAAAATGCTCAGGTAAACATCCTTCTTCCCAGGTCATATTTTCAACACATCCCCAGGTTGTGCCAGCTGTGTACTCATGTTACACAAATGACTCACATTTCCCCTTCCACGGCCCCAGAGTACTTATAATCCACATCAGGAGCTCATAATAAGACTCAGCTGCTGCACCAGCGCTGATGAGCAAGAGCAGAGGAACAGGGACTGGTGCTTTCGTATAAAACCTTCAAAGTGTGATGAGAGTCTGTGTGAAGGGGGAAGTGCAGAGATGCTGCTTAAAAGGAAGATTGGAGATCATTGGTGCATTTCTTTTTTGTGTTTTTTTGAGTTGGAATCTCACTCCGTCACCCAGGCTAGAGTGCGATGGCACGCTCATAGCCACCGCAGCGTCGACTAGCTGGGCTCAGGCGATCCTTCTGCCTCAGTCTTCCAAGTAGCCAGAACTACAGGCACTTGCTACCTACCCCCTGGATAATTTTTTAAAAATTTATTGTAGAGATGAGGTCTCACCAAGTTGCCCAAACTGTTCTTGAAATTTCTTTTATTTGTACGATTCTATTCCTCCTCTCCTTCCTCAACCTCAGATGAAAGAGAATTTCCTGTACAAGAACAAGTATTTATTTATTTATGCATTGGAGTCTTACTCTGTCATCCAGACTGGAGTGCAGTGGCACACTTATGGCTCAATGCAGCCTTGACCTCCTGGGTTTCAGGCGATCCTTCTACCTCAGCCTCCTTAGTAAGTGGAACTACAGGCATGTGCCACCTCGCCCAGCTAATTTTTCTGTTTTTGGTAGAGACGAGTTCTCACTATGTTGCCTAGACTGGTCTCGAACTCCTGGACTCAAGTGATCCTCCCACCTCGGCCTCTCAAAGTGCTGGGATTATAGGCATGAGTCACTGTGCCTGGCCTAAGTATTGATTAAGCTCTAGCCAAGTACTGTGCTAAGTGTTAGGTAAGCTACTGACTTGAGCTGGAAACCCAGTCTCCTGTCCTGAGGTCCTTACCATGGGGGAAGAGGTGGCAAACTGCCCATTATTAGGCAGGCAGGGGAGGGCACAGTAGAGAGATGTCCAGCTGCTCTGAGAACACGCAGAGGGTTCGTATCCCAGCCTAGGGGGAAAAGGTGGGTGGATGGGGCTAAACCCTAGATATAAAGATGATTCACACAAGTCACCAACTTGAGATTGTCCTGGGTACTCTACACTGCTCCTTTCCAGCTTCAGAACAGATGGATTCATGCATTTCCCCTGAGTCACAGTCAAAGGGACCAGAGGAAATCTCTCTGGGATAAAGTGATTTGGTACTTGGCTCCAAATCAGTGTCCCCTGTGTTGTGACAATGTCATCTTGATGGCCTGGCGTGGGGGCTCCGGGTCTAGCCAGACTGAGTGTCTCCTGCTGTGGACATCTCCCTGTAGTAAATATTCTGCAGTTCACAGTCTAGCCAGCTTGTCAGAGATGGTTGGCTGCTCTGAAAGCTGACCTCATTTTTCCTGTTCACCCATACTCCCACTTCCCTCCCTGTAGAGCAGATGGTCTCTGGATTAGTGCCAAAGATGTTGCCTGGGCAGAGAAACATCTAGATGTTGCCACCATCAAGGGTACTCTTCCACACCCACAGGACTAAGCCCATGAGGGACAAGAGGACACCTGTCCCTCTGCAGTTTAGATTCCGTGAGATGAAAAAGATGAGGACAGGTTTTCTTACAGTGAGCCTGGTGAAACCTTTGTCATATGGGTGACAAAAAGATCCCTCACATCCCTCAATTCCTGCTGCCCATACCACTGTACCATAATCTTTGAAGGTTACAGTAGGAAGATTTTTTATTTTCTTTTGCTCTATCCTTCATGTTTCTAAAGTAGCTCCAGAAAGAGCAGGAACATATAAGCATCACAGACAAATATGAGTCTATCCAGAAAAGTAAGAAAAAGAGTAATTAGGAGGCAGTGAAATTACATCAGAAATATTGAACAAACCACAAAGATACTTTCTCATTAAATATCTCAGCAAATTGATTGTGTAGGCAATGATAAGGTGGGCCCTTTCAAAGAAAGATTTTTATCTGTTAACCTGCAGACATTTAGCACAGTCTGTACATACACACAGAAAGCAGAAAATGCTCTAGAATCTTCACTTGACCACGTGACATTTTGACTTTGAAAAGGCATGTCTAGATTAGTTCTTTGCGGTCAATTATAGATTAATTACCTCCTTCTGAATGGCAGGTGCCTTTGTTGTTTTACAGTCATTATAGTAAATAACTGCAGGAAAGACAGTACACATAATGCAAGATCATAGACTGTTGGTGTTGGAATCCACTTCTGTAGGATGGTAGATAACTGGCTTTTGCATCATGGAGGGAGATTTGGAGACAGAGTCCCACCTGAGTTCAAGTCTGTGGCTACAGTAACTGTTGAACCACAGTTTAGTAGGTTAACATCTTAGTTTGTTTCCTTACCTGTGAACTTCCTACTCCACAAGGTGACTGTAGGGAACAATTAAGAAAGAAGGTGTGAAAATATTTTATAAAGTTACAAAGGAGGAACACTGATATTATCTATTTCAACTCCCTTATTTACCAGAGGAGAAACCTGAGGCCGAGAGGTTTGAAGTTTCTTTTGTTCACAGTTTTCTAAATCCTAGTTTGATTCCTTTTGCTAGATCACAAACGCACTGAGAACAGGGATCCATTTTATTCTCACGCCTCACAGCAGCTAATATGTGCAAATGTGGCTGTCATTAGAGAAAGCTCCAATCTCAGGAGAACACTAAAGGTATTTCTCATGACTGGCCCTTGGTAGGAAACAAGATTTTTGGTAGAAATCACCAGTTATGTGACCCCGAGCTAATCTAACCTGAAATGTTGTAATGATCATAAGTCCTTGGATGCAATGAAAATTATCAAGGTGGCATTTTGATGTCACCCTCAATACAGGGACATTTGAAAGGGTAGAAGAACTTCATTTCATAGGATTGCGATAAATTGAACTTGTCAAGAAGAGTCAAGAAGTGTGAGATTAACATATAAGTAATAAATCCATAATGGATCATTAATGCAATGAAGGTATTCACTGTGCATTCCATGAGTTGAAGGAAAATGTCTTCAATAAAAATTATCCTGCTTTCTCATAAAACATCTGTTGGAATCAATGTCAGAGATAATGCTAGACTGAGCTCTGACTGAAGTCATTGTGGGATTATCTCTATTACATCTTTAGAAATAATTATGCCCATTAAGCAGTCATTAATGGACTTTACATTTTAAGATACAGCACAAAAGGAAAAGCAGCACCAACCTTGAAACTTATCAAAGTTTGCTAAACTGCAGGACCTCTGCGGTGCCTAAAATTTCTTCCCCAGAGACTGGAAGCCTTGGTGGTGGGGAGACTTGGACTTGATGCTGGCTTTTTTTTTTTTTTTTTAAAGAGACAGGGTCTAGCTATGTTGCCCAGGGTGGTCTCAAACTCCTCGGCTCAAGCAGTCCTCCCACTGTAGCCTCCTGAATAGCTGGGATTACAGGCATGTGCCACTGAGCCTGGTGGTGCTGGCACCTTTTATGGAGGACTACCAGATGCTCCTCCAGGAGGAAGGTAAAACTCTGTGAGGCCCACCGAGTGCTGTTGTGCTCAGAGGCTTTGTTTATGATGGATTCATGGAAACCAGAAGTCCACGTTCTACTATAGCTGATGTCGGGAATAGTGGAGGGGAGATGAGGTAGACACATGCTCCTCCTGGATGAACTGCTTTTCAGGAAGATGCAGGGGTAGATGTTTGCAGCAGGTCAGCTCTCCAAGGCCCAGACACTTTTTCTCTGAAATATGCAATATTTGCTTGTGCCCAGCCAGGACAACAGCATAAGATGTTACTATTAGACAAATTATGACATTGAAAAGATTCTTAAGACCATGGGTTTTGTTTTCTCCTGTTTATAGATGGTCAAAGGGGTATTAGATTATCTTTATACTTTTTCACAAATCATCAACAGAGGAAAAGGAATCAGTTTGTATTTTCAGTCATGGACAGAACAGTTCTCAAGGATATAGTGTTCAGGGTAAAATTTCAAGAGGCCACGTCTCATGAAGAGAGGTAGGGCCATAGTCCCAAACTTTATCAGGTCATTTGCTTGGTGTGGTAAGCTGAATGATTGTCCCCCAAAGATGTCCACATCCTAACCCCTACAATCTGTGGATACATTTACCTTATATAGTAAAAGAGACTTTACAGATATGACTAAGTTAAGGATCTTGAGATGAACATTTATCTTTTATTGTCTGGGTGGGCCCTGTGCACTCATAAAGGTCCTTAAAAGAGGGAGCCAGGGCCAGATATGGTGGCTTGTGCCTGTAATCCCAACATTTTGGAAGGCCAAGGTGAAAGGATTGCTTGAACCCAGGAATTTGAGACCAGCCTAGCAAAATAGTGAGACCTTATCTCTACAAAAAATTGACCAGGGATGGTGGTGTGTGACTGTAGTCCCAGCTACTTAGGAGGCCGAGGTGGAAGGATTGCCTGAGCCTAGGAGGTCAAGGCTGTGGTGAGCTGTGGTGAGCTGTGATTGGGCCTCCAGCCTTGGTGACAGAGTTAGACCCTGACTTTAAAAAAAAAAAAAAAAAGAGGCAGAAAGATCAGAGCCAAAGAAAGGAGATGGAAGGACAGAAGTTGAGGTCTGAGAGAAGAAAAGATGTAACACTGCAGGCCTTGATGATGGAGGAAGGAGCCACAAGCCAAGAAGTAAAGGCAGTCTCCAAAAGCTGACAAAGGCAAGGAATTATTCTCTCCTAGAGCCTCCAGAAGGAGCCATCCCTGTAGACCCATACTAGACTTCTGACCTCCAGAGCTTGAAGAGAATAAATCTGTGTTGTTTTAAGCTGCTAAATTTATAGTAGCTTGACTCAGCAGCAACAGGAAACTGATACCCCTGGTAAACATTCGGTCATTGAACAACTTGGTAAGGAGAAGCAAGGTGGGGTATACAGACCAAGAAACCCTGCAGGATGGCCAACAACATGGACTTTTCATTTCACACAACAGACTCCATTACTCTGTGGATTGGTCAGATTATTTCATTTGGGTGCCTCCACAGAATGAGAGGTTACTCATGCTGCACTGCTGGTTTTCAATTGTCTCAGATTTCCCTATTGTTATAGAATCATAATAACAAGCACACCACAGCCACTCTCCATTGGTAGCTAGTAATTACTGTTATGTAAGTCTCGTACTGTTGAAACTGCAGAAATCATTCCACACTGGGGGTGGAAGGGGTGGAAGGGATGGGAGGGGTATGGAGAGACTTGACTGAAACGGTGTAGAAGGAAGTTCATCTTCTCTAAGGGGTTTGACCTGATAGAAGGGGGTTTCACAGAACCACCCCAGTAATAATTCTTACCTCGTCTGGTAAAGATCTTGAGAGTCAAATGCATTTGAAAGCGCTTTAGAAATTGTTGAACAAAATGTTGGCCTCACTTTTTGTCTGGTAGGAAGAAGACAGCCAGTGGAGATTTGGGAGCAGGAGAATGAGAAAATGTCCCTGCTTGAAAGCAGAAGTTCTCCATACTGGCTGCACATTGGAATCACTTGGGAGAGTTTTTGAAAATCCTAATGCCTAAGCCGCATTCCAGACCGATTAAATGAGAGTATCTGTGGATGGATATCATGTTCTTTGGTTGGCTCTTGGTTTGAACTGGCAGGGCCAAGGACCGCTGCTTTAAGAAACAGTTCATCTGGCACTGGTGCAGTAACAGGAAGATGATAGGTAGGTAAGTAAGTAGATAGACAGACAGACTTAGTTTCCTAGGGCGACCATAACAATTACTACAAACTAGGTGGCTTAAAACAACCAAAATTTATTCTCATAGCTCTGGAGACTAGAAGTTCAAAATCAGGGTATTGGCAGGGCATTCCTTGGTTTTTGATGCATCACTCCAATTTCTGCCTCTCTCTTCATCTCTTCATGTGGCCTCCTGTCTCTCTGTGTCGTCTCCCCCTCTTGCAAAGATATAAGTAATGTCTCCCTAATCCAGTATGATCTCATCTCAATTCTTTTTTTTTTTTTTTTTTTGAGTTGGCGTCTCACTCTGTCACCCAGACTGGAGTGCAGTGGCCGATCCTAGCCACTGCAGCCTCGACCTGCTGGGCTCCGGCGATCCTTCCACCTCAGCCTTCCAAGAAGCTAGAACTACAGGTGCACGCTATTATGCCCGGCTAGTTTTTGGTTTGTTGTAGAGATGAGGTCTCGAACCCACGGGCTCAGGCAGTCCACTCACCTTGGCCTCTCAAAGCGCTGGGATTATAGGCTGAGCCACCGAGCCTGGCCTCATCTCAATTCTTGACTAATTGTGTCTATAAAGACTATTTCTAAATAAAAGCACATTCTGAAGTTCCAAATGGACATGAATTTGGGGGGCTGGTCGCTATTCAACCCACGATAGATTAGATAGATAGATAGATAGATGATAGACAACCTTTCTTGGTGAAGAAGGAACAGTTGCAGGTGTCTACAGCTGGTCTGCAGTAGAGGCCTCCCATTCATCTTTGGTTGGAGAGGAATAATGAGAACAACAACTAGAAAAGATAAAAACAAAGCGAAGAGAGGGTGGGAAGGATCATATTCACATACACCCTTATACAGCTGGAGGAGAACACCTCAAGAGCCAGACAAAACGAAAACATATTCAGAGATGAGGTCAAACGATCAACTGATACACATGAGTTTTTTGAGGGGAGGGGGATGGAATAACAGCCTCCTCTTTTGGACTTATAAAATACATTTGAAGTCATTTGTGCTTTCACAACCGTGGGTAGACATGTACCAGCACTTCTTGGAACGCTAGCTGGGAGTCGATCACTTCATTTGAGGGCCTTTGTCTGGCCAGGGCTAGAGGAGCCTCATCCTTTTCTGCTGGCAAAACTGATAGTCTGGGCTAAGTTGGTCGAATGGTCTATATTTTTGTTGTCCTCCTTTAGAAATATTTCTAGGTTCTAGAAAGACACTAGAAGCAGTAGGTAAGATGCTGTGTGCCTTAAGACAGATTTTCTTAGTTTGCATTCCCTCCTTTTTGTATGGATGAGTGGAGCAGGTGGGGAGAGGTAGAAGGAATGTGGCTGTTGTCACCCAAGCGCAGGAGGAATTACTTCCCCTCTCTACCTCTGACTGTCCCAGGAGAGGCTTGGGTGGAGGCTGGAGGTGAAATCCCTCAGAGAGAAGATGACCTAGGTGTAGATGCTTTTTCAGTTATCTTTTGCTTTAGACAGCTTCACATCCTTTCTTTTTTTTTTTTTTTTTTTTGAGTTGGAGTCTCACTCTGTCGCCCAGACTGGAGTGCAGTGGCCACTCCTGGCCACCGCAGCCTTGACCTGCTGGGCCCGGCGATCCTTCCGCCTCAACCTTCCAAGTAGCTGAAACTACAGGCACGCGCTACCACACCCAGCTAATTTTTTTATTTATTGTAGAGATGAGATCTCGCCAAGTTGCCCGGGCGGGTCTCGAACCCATGGGCTCAGGCAATCCACTCACCTCAGCCTCCCAAGGCGCGGGATTACAGGCTGAGCCACTAAGCCCGGCCACATCCTTTCTATTTTAGCCATCTTCCCCTGTCCTTGCTTCCTCAGGCAAAATTTTCACTTTCTTACAGAGTTGAGGGAAAAAACTAAGGAGAATCCACACTCCACAGCGAGTTGGCCAGGAGGAAACAATAGCTACTGCTTTTTTCATTTTAATGACAAGGCAAACAGATTGTTTTAGAAAGTCTGAGGCTGATGTTTATCAATGATTTTATCCAAGTCTCACACAATGAGGGACTACAGTCTAGGGTCACGCTGGATTTGCTGCTCATGCACCAGAAATAAAATCCAGCTTCCATGCTTATTGTGTGACTTCTAGTAGACTTCTTAACTGTTATGTGTGTCTTCTTTTTCTCCTCTGCAAAGTGGAAAGTTGCAGAGCTGTTATGGGGATCATATGAGATCATGTGTGTTGAATACTTAGCATTGCTTCTGATACATGGCAACCTCTCAGTTAAGTTCACTGAGCCCTCAAATGCCATCTTCTTTTAGTCAATTCAAGTTCACATGACTCAAGATGGATGGAAGCAGGACTCTCTTTTCCAGTATAAGAACCAGTGGTAAGCTGGGCATGGTGGCACACACCTGTAGTCCCAGCCACTCAGGAGGCTGGGGCAGGAGGATCATTTGAACCCACGAGGTCGAGGCTGCGGTGAGCTATGATTGTGTCACTGTACTCCAGCCCAGGGAACAGGAGTTTCTCTAAAGAAAAAATGAAACAGGAAAAGGAACCAGAGGTAGATGAAGAAATAACACCAGAACCACAAAATGAATATCAAGTATATAAAATGTTATCCCGCAACTCAGAAAAACACCAGCTCCCGCCTCTACAATAACCAGAAATCAACTTTCTATTTATATGTCATATCTTATATAAGAATGTCATATTTTTAAGAAGAAATTATCTCATTCTACCCATAGTGAATTAATTGATAAAATACTGCAAAACTCATTGACCAACTTTTCCTTCTATTTGGAGACCTTTCTAAGGGAGGAGAGGAGGCAGCATATGGACTTGAATCATTTAAATTTCTACATAGTAGTGGAATGGTCACATTAAAATGATCCCAAAGACTAAAACCTGATTATTTTGGAATTAACTTGAATTATCAGGTAATCCAGGCCTAGCTTATGATTGTCTTAGAATGAATGCTTTGAAACAGATGATTCAGGTCTTTGATTCTTACTTTGTTTACATGCTTACGGCACCAGATCATTTTAATATATTTGCTTTCTTATTCCTTTACATCTTCTAAAACATAAATTTAAAATTTATTATATAATTTGAAGTTTTTAAGTTATTGAAAAATTGGAGTCTTCTCCTTACCTATCCCACCCCGGACATCCACCTAATTAATTTCAAATTGAGATTTTACTGTGGTAATACTCTTTAGCGTGACAAATTAGCATGCCTTTATCTTATAGAGGTATTTGTGAGGATTAGTTAATGAGTCATATATTTTGTATGCCTAAGTCACTCCCAGGGAGTAATTGAGTTGTTTAGGAAGCATATTAGTCACCATCTTTAGGACTCCGGAGACTGTTTAGTACATTTCTGCTGCACGACTGGCCTTGAAGAGTTAACTTATCTTTCATTGGCTTATCTGAGAGCCTGGGCATGACTGAGACACTGGGGAGAAAAAATGTACCGTATGAAAAGCAAACAGAGTAGCAGCCACGTCTGTATTCAAGACTGTGGCCAGGAGTTTTCTAATTAGATGACTAAGCTGAGCCAACCTGACAGTTTCCATCACCTTAGCAAGGCTGGTTTCCACAGTCCAGTAGGCTGTGAGGAGCAATCTCATTGGGAAGACTGAACCCATTAACTTGTTCATGACAAGGGTTTCCTTTTGGTTACAGCAAACAAATCTCAGGCACAAGAAGCAAGACTGGAAAGTGACCCTCATGAATGACAGAGGACCAAACTGAAGCCCAGGCATGTCAAGTGACCTGCCCAAGGTCACACAGCTAGGAAATGACAGAGGGGAGTCAAACACAGGTCTCCTCTGCACTTGCTCCTGCTCCTGAGGGAAGGAGGCCAGTTCCTCAGATTGGTCAAATATTCAGCCTTCCTGGGAGGGCCACCCGCAGCACATAGTCCTAACATGAATTCTTGGGGTTGATTCCTGGCAACTAGGATTGCCAAGCCAGGTTGCACGCTTTATTGCTTTGTACAGTCATGTAGAAATAAATGCCCTGTGTTACATCTCTTCATGGGGATGTGGGGAGGATGGTGGGGATAAAGTCTGAGACAAAATGGTCCAAAAATAAAAAAACAAATAAAAGGCTATGTAAGCAATGCTGCCATCTAGTGAAGTATACTTTAGCTTACCTAAGAGATAGGCTCAAATAGACCTAACCGAATCTCACTATAAAGTATTTCAGTTTCCTAAGATGAATAAAAGGAAACGAGGCCGTTTCCTTGCCAATAATGTGGTCTTTATTTAACAGAGGAGCATATGTTTAAATTCAGTGTCCCGACACACACTCTTCGGAAAGGACCTTGTTGCCTTAAAGATCTTCCATGAAAATGGAACTCGTTTTGGCAGAGTTGGAAAGGCCATACAGGTCTACAGTGAATTCTGGCTCACCTATTTGTTAGCTGAGTAATATTTCTTGCTGTCGTTGGTTTTAAATTGTGGTAAATACATATCATATAAAATTTATCATTTTAATTGTTTTTAAGTGTATAGTTCTGTGGCATTAGATACATTCACATTGTTGTGCAACCATCACCACCATCCATCTCCAGAACTCTTTTGATACTCTGCTTCAATCATTTTGGATATATATACCCAGAAGAGGAATTGTTGATCATATGGTAATTCTGTTTTTATTTGCTGAGGAACTGCCATCCTGTTTTCCACAACAGCTGCGCCATGTTGCATTCCCACCATTTTATATTTCCTTTCCCCTAGTGCATAAGGGCTCCAGTTTCTCCACATCCACTCCAACACTTCTGGTTTTCCGTTTTTTTCCTTTTGATAGTAGCCATCCTGATGGGTGCGAGGTGGTATCTCATTGTGGTTTGGATTTGCCTAATTATTAGTGATGCCGAACATCTTTTCATGCCTCTTGGCCATTTGTAAGTGGAGTGATATATGGTAAATTACTTGGCCACTCAAAGCCTCAATTTCCTCTTCTGTAGAATGAGGATAGTATCTATCCCCTAGTACAGTATCTATCTCCTAAGATTCTTATGAAGATCAAGTTCATCATTCTAAAAAAAGGCACTTTTTAAGTTTTGTTCACTGTTCGAATCTGTTTTGAGATTATGTATATATTTATATAAATTATTTTGCATATAAATTTTATATATTTATACATTTAAATATAAATAAATATATTTATGTACATAGTTATATAAATATATACTTAAATTTATTTAACTTAAATTTATAAATATATAAAATTTACATACAAAAGTAATTTACGTAAATTTTAAAATATATATATTATTTATATCTTTATATAAATATATATGTGTGTATACACATACACACACTCACACACACACACACACAGAGAAATGCAAGCTTCTACACCAATTAGTTCTATGCAGTCAACCTGCACAGACTACTCACAGAGTGTGGCTGTCTGCCTTATTACAACCTAACAACACAGGGGTGAGGTAAACACACCTGAAATAATTAACATGCCTCTGAAAAATAATGGTGAAACTGATGAATCTTGAAAATGGAGGCACCACTCTCTCATATCTGAACATGATATGGCTCTGTTTTAGCAGTAATCTCATGATTAATATCTTGAACCTAGTCTTTCTGCAGAGCCCACTCTGTAGCTTAGAGATTCATTCATAGCCCACTTCAAAGGCAGCTGAGCCTGTGTATTGGAGTTTCTGTTGAAGACAACAGTTTTTTGTTTTCTTCTAAAGACAGATTGTACTTTCTCATCTAAATAGCCTTTTTGATAGAATGCAGGTGCTTCAAGGGATTAACTGCTGCTATTAGGCTAGGTGGCCCACTCTCCACACACTGTTCAAACAGCCCGTGCTTCATCATAGTTTATGAAACTGGCAATTTAGAAGCAGCAACCACTTTGTTGAGTCCATTAGGAGCGAAGACAAAGATCGGTAGCAGAGAAATGAAAATTCTTGTGCACAAATAATGAGCTGAAAAGATGAATGGAGGTGGCCGGTGCTTTCTGAAGAAAACGAGGGCAGGAGGTGCTGTCCTCCAGTGAGCGTAGTTTAGAAGCTTTACTCTTCCAGAAAAAGCGCTGCCAATCCACTCTCGACTGAGGAGGTGATCCGCTGACTGTCCCTGAATGTGTGCCTGGATAGCTGAAGCTTGCAGGGAGTGTTTCAGCCCTTGAAAGGGCCTTTCCTTTGGGAAAACTGGGGAGACAATCAAGAGAGTGCAAAACTAAAATCTTAATTCCATTCCCACTTCTACCACTCTCACTGTGACCGTGGTCAGTTTTTACAACTGCAGAGAGAAAACCTGCAGCCCCGTGCTGCTCTTGGTGTTGTCAGCCTGTGGGCAGACAACTAACCCTTCACATCTCCTGTGGGTGTGCTCCTACTCACCTAGGTTTTGTTTCTTTTCAAGTTACCAGGTCCCTGTCTCTCGACTTTGGGAGCTATCTGTGAATATCATTAACTTAGTATTATGATAATAATGATAGCTAACATTTGAGTACTCGCTGTGTGACAGATAGTGTGCTGAGTGCTTTGTCTATATGAAGGAAGTTAAGCTTCATATCACTCTCTGAAGCATAGCGGATGATTATTCTCATTTTAAAGATGAGGAAACCAAAGTACAACTTAATAGAAATAGACCTCGCCACCTGCACAGAGGAATTACATAATTCTGGACTCCTAAATATTTAGTCAACAAATGTTTTACTGAGCATTTACTTAGCTATTGGTTGGAATTAAGAAGATCGGTAGACATTATTTCTACAAGTTAATAATCATATAAGTTTTAAGTTAATAGTAAACTTGGTTAGGAGATCTGGTTGTATCTGATTTGAAATATTAAGGAAGTCCTATCCTCAGGATTATTCATATTTAGGTACACAGTCCTCAGTCTTCATTCTCACCTTCCCTCTACACATCTTCTTTTTTTTAAAATGTTAAATTACACAGTCATCTCTTGCTGGTTCTGAGACCTAATTATCTAGCTTATAAATTATTCACATTTTTCCCCTCACCCACCCCTCTCTTTTGAATTCTATCACGGTTTATTTGCATTCCTAGGAATGGGTAGGCAAAAGAAATAAAAGGACTCAGTGAAAATCAGTTAATTCTGTCATGTATTAGCAACTTACACAAAAGAGTTGGCAGAAAAGGAAATGGGAACTAAGAGTATTTAAAAAGAAAGTCACTTATTTAAACATTCAAACCTTTCTACCTCTTCTGAGTAGCTACTAACATCTAACTGATAGACTAGATGAAAAATGGACCAGTGCAGGGTTTGGGGTTAATTGGTATAAGTGGATGAATTACGTTAATTAGTCATTAAGTGTTATGTAAGGCATATATGTTACTAGCATAGTATCTGTCTACGCATCACCTACGAATACACATGTACTGTAAGCCTGCTTAGAAGCATGCATTCAGACTCCAGAGTACTTTTATACTGTGGCACCCTGAATCTACACACCTGTTTGTTATCATTGGAAAGGCTGATCTGGGGAAGGATCACAAGAAGGTGGAAAGAAGAGTGATCTGTAAAGCTTGGAACTGTCACGAGAACCATGTGTTGAGGAGCTGGGAGAGAGGCAGAGGATGAAGGTAGAACACAGTTGGGAGTCATCCTTTAGCACTGCGTACAAGGCCCTTGGAAGGTAGGCGATGAGGAGCTTCTGTGCTTAGGTGGGGAGTGGAAGCCTGCCACTCTGACACAGAGGGAGGTGGGGGATCACTGGTTTGGAAGGAAGACAGCAGCAGTGGGCTTAAGTGAGGGAAGATGGGCTTCACAGATACTTAGAATGAAGCCCCAAGACCTTGAAGACTTACTGTATGTGGGACAAAGAAGAGGACAGTTGAAGAAGATGCTCTGTTCTGTGCTGGGCGTTGCATGGGCACATAAGCTATTAAAGAGTGCAGTGAAGTCGGAAGGAGTAAGGCTAAGCAGATGAGGGAAGAGTCCAGTTTTGCACATGTGGGCTCTGGTATATCTCTGTGGGGCTCTCCAGCCCAGAAATAGATGTGAATGAAATCTGGCTACGGGTGAGGCTTTGTTGCATGCCGGAGGTGGGTACAGATATGCTTTGGTGGGTAAGAGGTTTCAAAGGTAGTTCTTCTAGAACCCAGGACTTTGGGGTCTAGTTGTCTTCTCCACTGTACTACTGTCTTGTCAGTACTAGGCATAAAAATCTACATTTCTGTGTTTTAGCCACACTATGTAAGGTCACTCATTCATTCATTCATTCATTCATTCAGCAAACACTTGCTGAGCCAGGCACTGGGCTGGTTCCTGGGGATACAAAGGACAGTGTTTTGGATGCTTGAGGCTGGGCTTTGCCTGTTATCAGAGTAGGACATCAGGAAGGGTCAATGAGGCCATTGTAATGGACTTTTCTTGACCTGCTCTAATGTGTGTGTGTTGGGTGGGGGGCAGCCAGTGGTGTTCTTTTAAAAAAAAAAAATCAATCAAGTATTCTATATTGACGTTATAGTTGTATATATTTATGGGTACAAAGCTGTATTATGATTTTGAATACTATGTAGAATTATTAAACTGATTAACATCGATTATCTCATATATTAACATTTTTGTAGTGAGGACATTAGAAATTTACTAACTTAGTGATATTGAAATGTATTATACTTACTATTAGTTATAGTCAGCATGCTGTACAATTGATCTAAAAAAAGAAAAATGACCAGACTCATTTCTCCTATCTAACCAAGGTCTTGTGTCCTTTGGCTCTTATCTCCCAGGGGTGTTTGTTAGAGAGTGGCCCAGTGACTCCCACACCCTTGGTGGTAGGCAGGGTCTATGACCCAGACCCCACTGGGCAGTGGGGAAGCATGCTACTTCCCCAGTTCAGGGCTTGAGGTTTTTGCTACCCAGTTGGGTTGCCACTATGGAGGAGAACTAGACGTGGACCACCCACAGGGCAGAATGTGTTTGCCTCCCCCTCCCCAACCCAGGTTGTGCTGTGGGTAAACACAGCCAGGATCAGAGGAATCCCTCTGACCTGGCTTCAAGATCCCCACTGGTATTGTTTCCTCCTTTAAACAATCTCCTATTTAAAGCTATCTGTTGATAAGATGAGGAATGAACAACTTCATCTCTTCAACTATGGCAATATGTCACCACTTATTTTGTCACTCTTTGATCCTGAGAAGAGAAAAACAGTTGAGTGTAAAACAGTGAATATCCAATTCAGCATTCTAGTTCATTCAGCGTTTTGGGACATCAATAATATGCCAGGTGTTTGGGGCTGGGGAAGAAAAGATGAGCCAGGCTTAGTCCCTCTCTTCAGGGAACTTGCCAAGCTCTGTACTCTGTGGTGCAGGTCAGACTGGGGTCAGTGCCATGGCAGGGGCACAGATGTCACACTGCAGGAGGATAGACGGAAGCCAGATACAAATTCCACCCAGGTATCTGGAAAAATGCCTCTTAATATTGGTTATTTGCAAAGCTGTGAACTAGCTGAACTGTTTATATGAGCAGTAATCCAGAAGTAAATAGAAATAAATATTATATGATTGCATGAAGTTGACTAGCTCTTGCTTTTGCTTTCACCTTTAAAACTATTCTTCTGGGTCGGGCTCGGTGGCTCAGCCTGTAATTCCAGCACTTTGGGAGGCCTAGGCGAGTGGATTGTCTGAGCCTGCGGGTTCAAGACCTGCCCGGGCAACTTGGCGAGACCTCATCTCTACAATAAATCAAAAACTAGCCGGGCGTGGCAGCGCATACCTGTAGTTCTGGCTACTTGGAAGGCTGAGGTGGAAAGATTGCCAGAGTTCAGCAGGTTGATGCTGGGATGGCTGTGAGTGTGTCACTGCACTCCAGCATGGACGACGGAGTGAGACTCCAACTCAAAAAAAACAACGATTCTTCTACTTCCTATCTTCAGATGATATTAGCAGCAGACAGGGCTGCCCTGACACCTCCCCAAAGAGCAAATGGACATCTGTGTGGACTCACAGCATGTGTCAGGATGGGAAGGTGTCAAGACTAAGTATAAATCCCATCTTCCCCTCTCATCTACTTTACCCAACCTCTGGTGACTCACCCAAGAAATCTTAAGGGTCCTGTGCTGCAGTTACCAACTTTGGTTTAATACGTGCTTGCATTTTTGAAGCCACAATAGGCTATTTTGAAACCTTGAGTTCAAAGTTCTTCTGGTTCCATGCTTTCCCCTTAAGACACCGAACAGCAGAGTTGTTACCTCTCTTCCTGGCGGTTCTTTGGTGCTCATGTGACGAGAGGTGTTTTCAGTAGTGACATGGAAACTGCTGTGACAGAGATGTGTTGGCACATAAACTTCCTATTCAGTATCTGGTGAGGATTAATCTCACTGGAGAAAGGGTCACACTATGAACATTTGAATGTTCTTGCGATAGTATTTTTAAAGAATTTTCTAAGGAGGAGGTTTACATGATCATTTTCTGGATGGATACTTTTCGAAGGAGTAGGAACATATATAAAATGGCTCATGTGGAAAATATTTTCCTTTGATGAAAAATGAGACGAAAGTAACCATTCCAAGTATGCACTTTTAATTACTGAAGAAAAAGCCGGCGACTTCAAATGCTTAGTCACATTGACATCACAGTCCTGGTTTGCCCAGTTTTGCTCTTTTTTTCTCATCTTGCACATATGATGCTGTTAGCATTTATCACTGTGTTTGAAAACTGCCAAGATAATGACTGCGTTAATTAATCTGGCCCAGTATATTTTCACCATAAAACAGGAGCGTGACTGAGTAGGTCCCTCGTTCCTTCCACATCTGTCTCCAGCCTTCCCTCGAGAGCAGTGAATCTAAGTCATCATGGGAAGATGGTGTCTGAACTCTACCTTACGGAGGAAGGGGATCCCAGCCCTCCTTTTACTCCCACTTCTGCACTTTGATAAATCTGACTGTTACATTTAATCTATCTAGAAGTGTATTTCTACTGACTGCTGCTCCAAGTCTACTTACAGTGTAGGAGGGAAGATATGCAATCAATAGGTTGTTTCTGAACCTTGGACCTACCTAAGGAATACTTCTAGAAAAGTCAGTGTGGGATTTTAAGTGTGTTCACCTTCATCTATATGCCTGTCTTCCATAATGGACTCTAGAAAAGCGAGGATCGTGACCGTGGAGTTGGAAGGGTCACTTCTCAAGTCAGACTTGCAGCGAAAGCTTATTCCAAGGGATGTCATTCTCTCTCTCTCTGGGGTGAGGCAGGAAAGTTCTGTTTCATTAGATCTAGTAGTACTAGATTAAGTAGTACTTAATAATTTGAGGATTCACACTGTGTCTACTCTCAAAAAAAACCATCTTCACTCCTACACACAGACATGTGCACACAAATAGACAACCCTCATGGCAAAACTGAGATAAGTTAAAATTTATCTACTTTTATTACAAGGATTAGCTAACAGAGAGCCGTAATTTATATTCTATCAACATTAAAAATGAAATTATACTTTGGGAGGCTGAGTGAGAGGATTGCCTGAGCCCGCGGATTTGAGACCAGCCTGGGCAACATGGTGAGACCTCATCTCTACAATAAATAAAAAAATTAGCCAGGTGTGGTAGTGCATACCTGTAGTTTCGGCTACTTGGAAGGCTGAAGTAGAAGGATTGCTGGAGCCCAGAGGGTCAATGCTGGGGTGGCCATGAGTGTGCCACTGCACTCCAGCCTGGGTGACAGAGTGAGACTCCAACTCAAAAAAAAAAAAAGAAATTATATTTCAAGTTTATTGTATATAACCATGCGCACCCTTTGAAAAGGTATTCTAATCCCTTGAATATTTGAGGCAGTAAATTGTATTTTGAGAGAATTCTTAAGTTACTTATGAAGTTTAATTTTTTAATTATTTTAAAATTAGTTTTAAAAATTAAAGTTATACATGCACACAACATTTAAAACAACAACAACAGCAAAATGAATGATACCAGCCAACACTGCGAATGTAGTGGGCATTTCCTGCTTTCCAAGGTCCATTGATATTTATCTCCACATTGTAACATCCTCAGGTTGGCACTTCTTGAGTTATTTAGTTTAGATTTCCTATTACAGCATATGCTCAACAGACCATTTGAGTCCCCAAGACCCTTTCATTGGGTTTATGAGATCAAAACTATTTTCATATAATATTCAGACACTATTCACCTTTTTTTTTTTTTTTAACCATGTTGATTTTTGCTCTGGTGTTCGAAAGGCAACAGTGGGCAAAAGTGCTGGTGTCTTAGTACCCATCAAGGCGGTGACATCAAGCTCTGCTACTCATGCTACTCTTTATCCTCATACATTCGAGTTTTTTTTTAAAGTACAATTCTATTTAAGAGTATTCTTGATGAGGCAGGAAAAATTATTAATTTTATTGAAGCAAGAGATGTGTGTTGACATGTGGCGTTCTTGGGTGGCATAGGATGGTCAATGACCTGAGTTGCAAGCTCTACTGGTCTTTCTCTACCTCATATCCCAGTGGAATACATTTTTACTTGAAAGAATAACAAATTGACAAACGATGGTTATTCAGACCTGGGTATTTTGAAGACATTTTCTCACAAGAAGTGAAAGCTTGCCACTTAAAGGAAAACAGCTAACACAGTTGGCTTTTCAATTATAAAAGTTTGGCTGGGGACAGTGGCACATGCCTGGAATCTCAGCTATTTTGAAGACTGAGGCAGGAGGATTGCTTGAGTCTGTGGGAGTTCCAGACTAACCTGGGCATCGTAGAGAGACCCTATATCAAAAAAGAATCACAAAATTTTGAGCTTTCAATTAAAAAATAGTATTTTAAAAATCTTGATTCCACCACCATGAGCCTGAAAACTTTTTGATACTACAAGACTTTTCTGATAAGTCTCCTGGTGACATTAACAAATGTGATTTTTTTTTAATACCATATGATGAAATGTATCCACATCTGGAAGATACATATAACTCAGTAAATTAGTATTTTCCAAATGACCTATACATTATGTTACAAAATCTTGCATCATAAGAACCATTTGAAGTACAAGGTAGCCTAACGGATTTTAATAAAATAGAGTACTAAAAGTTTATTAATATAGTTTCAGATTGTTCATTTCAATTCAAGAAGCTATCACTTGTCAATTTTTAGTGTAGTAAGAACAATGTCCACAGTTATCTGAAAAGGCTATTAAAATACTCCCCCATTTTCCAACAATGTATCTGTATGAGGCTGGATTTTCATCATATATTTCCACTGCAACAACATATCCGAACATATGCCACGTAACCAAAACAATATAAGCAAGGCATTAAAGAGATTTGTGAAAATATAAAATGGTACCACTCTTCTTACTAATTTTTGTGAGGGATTTGGGAAAATAAATCCATTTCACAAAATATATATGCCAACATATAGTAAGTCCATTATTTTTAAATAAATAAATGCACATATTTTTAAAGTTTTAGTTTAGTTTCTAGAATGATGAATATCAATAGGTATAAGACAGAGCAACCAAAGCCACTACAAAAATAACAAATTAGCTGGGTGTGATGGTACGTGCCTGTAATCCCTGCTATTCGGGAGGCTGAGGCAGGAGGATCGCTTGAGCCCAGGAGTTGGAGGCTGCAGTGAGCTATAATGGTGCCACTGCACTTCAGCCTGGGTGACAGAGCAAGACCCTGTCTCAAAGAAAAATAAATAAATAAAGTTTTTTGAAAAAGATAAAGCAACCAGTTCGGACTGGAGTAGATCAAGAGACCCCAAGAAAGAAGTTTTCAGAAAGATGTAATGACTAATACAACTCATATGTTTGGACATTTTGAGAGCAGAGTTACAGAACAAGGAGGAGAGTTTGAAAAAGAGAATGAAAAGATTGAACAATAAAGGAAAGGCTCTTTAGGGCCCTCAATAATTTTTAAGATTACAAAGAATTCCTGAACTAAAGTGTTTGAGAATCACTGACCTTTGGCGGAACCGTTGTGAAACACGAGGATCTGGCTCTTTTCTCCACGAACCCACCCAGTCCTCTGCCACATGTACGCTCCCTTCTTGTCTTCCCATGGCCCTGATAGCGTGGCACAGTTTTGGTTTGATCAACATTTGATGTTATGAATATGTAGAGGCGATTTAAAGTGTTATTGTGACTGGAGAGAGCCAGGTAACTGTGGCTGCTTTTCCTTTGAATGGACCTGAACTCTCTCTCTATTCTATCTTAATTCTCGATTAATGATCTTTGGCTTGATATTAGAGTTCTAGGCTGCAAGTCATTTTACCTCAGAATTGTGAAGGCATTTCCGTATGGTCTTAGAGCTTCCAGTGTTGCTGTTCAAAAATCTGAATCTTGATCATTTATGTAACATATCTCCCTCTGCCTTCCTCTTCTCCTCCCCCTTTCACTCTGGAAGCCCTTTCTCCTTAGTGATGTGAAATTTCACCAGGACATCTTTGGGTGCGGTAAATTGAAAGGCAGCCCTTTCAATCTACAAATTTATGTTAGCCTGCTCTGGCAAACTTTCTTTAATTATTTAACAGTTTTCTTCTCTCCATTTTCTTTGTTGACTCAAAAAAAATTTTTTGTCTTTTCTTTCCTACCTGTCATACTTTTCAAAAACTTCCATCTTTTAACTATTTTATTTAGATTGTCATTTTTTCTATAACAATTTTAATTTCCAAGAGCTTTTCTTTGTTGTTCATGAGTCTTCCTTTTTTAATGGCGTTTTGTTCTCGCTTCATGGATGCAATATTTTCATCAATCTCTTTGAGAATATTTGATAGTGGGTTTTGTTTTCGTTTTATTTTTCCTATATAGTTTCTTCTTCCCCAAAGATAGCTTTCTTGTCCTCTTTTGTAATAGATGTTTTCCTCAAATATTTGATGATTGCTGGCTGACCGATCATATTTATGAGTGAGGCACAAAATAGTTGAATGCAGGAGTATGGACGGGATTATTGAGTGTGGTCTTACCTGTATGGTGACCTGAAGAAGCCATTTTCTTCCATTTCTGTAGTTCTTTTCATTTGGGTTGCTGAGATCCCCCAGAAAAGACTCTTCTAATTTCTAACCTGGTGGGTGTAAATTTTGGCTGCCAGTTTTCAGGAGCTAAGAGGAAGAAGACAAGGGAGATTTCAAATTCAACGTGTATACTAACTCATTCCCCTGTTTTCAGTTTCCTGCTTCTCACTGTACCTAGTGTGTTATAGTCTAGATACCCTGTGTTTATCCCTTCAGCAAACAAACCCTTAAACTCTACTAGGTGGAGTGATGCAGTCACCCAACTACCTAGAGCACAGAAAGGGATCTGGGGTTGGGCTTTTTTTTCCCCCCCTTAATTTTAAAGATAGGATCTTGTTCTTTCACCCAGGTTGGAGGGCAATAATGCCATCATAGCTTACTGCAGTCTTGAACGGCTGGGATCATGTAATCCTCCTGCCTCGGCCTTCTGAGTAGCTGGAACTACAGGCATTCACCATCATGCCTGGCTAACTTTTTTAAAAAAAATATTTTGTAGAGACAGGGTCTTACTATGCTACGCAAGCTGATCTTGAACTCCTGGGGTCAAGTGATCCTTCCATTTCAGCCTCCCAAAGTGTTGGGATTGTAGACATGAGCCTGGCCCTTTTGACACAGGGTTTCAGTCAGTCCCCTTGGCCTTAGCTCCACCATCATGCCTACTGCCTGCAGTATCTGAGGCCATCAATTCTTGAGCCTTTTAGGGGTTTTGAAGCCTAGACTAGGTTGTTTGTAGCCTTACCGCCTGCTAACTTGAGACTCATCTTTCTTGAATCTGCTAAGTCAGTTACCACTCACCTATCTTGGTTCCAGCTTTCAAATATTTGTTGCAGTTGCTTCCTCTCCCATTTTCTTTGTCCTTGTGAGATTATGCCTTCTAAAAAAAGTCCTTTATTGTCATTTTGTTAGGATGTCAAGAGAGAGCATTGCTCAGGGTGTGTATTTAATCTACCTTCTTTAACCAGAAGTGTTTTTTAATAGGTAAAAAGCATTAAAAATACCTCCAAGGTATTAGGAGGTAAAATTGCTAATAGTAAGAAGCATTTATTCAGTCCCTACTACTTCTTGAACAAAATCATTGTTGTTTCTTAGTTTACTTATAAACCTAGTTCAAAAGTAAGTGATTTAATTTAAGCTCCAACATTGAGCAATCATAATGAAATGTTAGGTTCAATCTTTAGAAGATCTGGTCACATGTCTATGTTGAAAATAAAGTCACTATTGGAATGTTTTACGGATGCTCTGGTTTTCCAGGGTGGATATTACTCAGGGGAGGTGGACTCTGGGTTCTTTCCTGAGATCTTAATTTATTTGACTCAGCTCATATATAATCCATTTTCTTCTTTCCCTTTCCTTTTCCAGAAACAGCTCAAATTATGAAATAAATTTAAAAGACAAGTTTGCTGGTGACAGAGGAGGTGCTATGTAAGGAAAACAGGAAACTTTGCTGTTCACTAAGGAGAAAACCAGGTGTCGAGCAGACTTTCTTAGATACTAATGGAGCAAGTTCTCTAGGTCCAGTGGTGGTGGGAGCCCAGGCATATGCCATGATGGGAGGAGTTACACCTCAGAAATTGGAAAATGCTATACAATCAGGGCTTGTTTTCCTCCCCCAGAAGCTGAGTTTTACATCTTTACCAGTATGCCACTGCCTAGACCTGATTTACTCTTGGGGCAGCCTGATGAACCCCTAAAGCATCATCATCACATCAGCCTCCCAACATGCCATTGTATTTATTCACATGGTGAGCCCGAGGGAGCCCAGGTAATACAGTGGGCCAAAACTGCCAGACAACCTGACATTTAGATCCTTCCTTGACTACTTCTAGCTCCGTGACCTTTGGCAAACCTCTCAAGCCTCAGCTTCAGTTTCTTAATCTACAGAACAAGGGAAACAATTTCTACCTAGCAGTGGTGTTGTAAAAATTAACAACTGTGACAGCCTGCCTTCCCAACACTATGTCCTGCAGAAAATCCTGGCTTTATGAGTAGGTGTCTCTACGGCCTGTTTCTGTTTGGCAGCAGGATTGTGACATCTTTGTTTAGGGTCCTTATTTTTATAACAAAATACTAACTTTACCTTTTGTTTTTCTGGTTTCCTTATAAAGGTATGAAGCCATTTAGCAAGAATATGGTATCAGTATACTTCAGACTCTCACAAGAAAGTATAATCTTAGATGTTCTTCTCTCTAGGACTCAAAATTCCAGGAGAGGAGCAGTTTTATTAAGGGACAATAATTTAAAGGGTGACTTTCTAACAAATTATCTATTCTAAGTTACATCTTTGTGTAAAGTTAAAACTCTGAGGAAAGTATTTATACATTTGGACCAAGTCAACTTCAACTTAATCCTTTTTATAATCACTCTGAATTGTGTCTCAATCTTATGCCTATAAGCATTCATTGTAAATTATTATAATAAACAACTGTTTGACTTTTGCTTCGGCATTCCCTATGAACTGTGGGTATAAACACTGACTGCCCATTCTATGGCTCAATTTTCCCGTGTATAGTGCCTTACACGAGGCATCTGTCATTGACACAGCGACTGACCTTGTCTTTGCTAAGGAACTGGTCTGTTTCATCCTCTTAATAAGGAATTATGAAACTCATAATGATTCCCTGTTCACCTTTGTGCCAGAGACATTAGAGTCAAGTTTTGTAATTGATCACAAGAACTGTGTAAGTTTCTTGTCTGCTGTGTTAGATTTCTTCTCTTGATCCTGTTTTCCACATGTTCATTTCTATTTTATTCATTTCATTGTATTTGTACCTCCCCCTTAAACTACAAATTCTTTTAGGAAATAAATAAATAAGTAAATAAATAAATAAATGGATGGTTGTAAATGAATGAAGGGAGGTTAATGACAGCAACTGACTGTGTTTTAAAAATGGTTTCATATGAGGTGTGTATAGGGGATTTGGGGAATTTTAGGCTGGGACAGAGATAACAGAAGGAAACTCGAAAGTCTTCAAATATTTGAGATGCTGTAGTTTGGGAAAGACAGTGGACATGATTTCTACCGCTCCTGATAATAGAATAAGAGTCAGGGAATAGACTATCTGTTAATTGATTGGCTCATTCCCAAGTTACTTCTTGTGTACCTGCTCCCTCAGAGCATGTGGAAAAAGCCCATGTGGAGACAAACTCCCTGCCCCCAAATTTCTCCCATTTTTTAGGGAAATAGTTTTTGGCTGACTCACAAAGTACCTTCTAACAATCAGAATTGTATTATCATGGATGTATTGCCTTGTGAAGTAGGGAGCTTCGCATCTCTAGAGGATCCCAAAAAGGGGCCAAACAACTGAGTCCCCTGAAAAAAATGTCTGCATCAGGAGAGAGGGTGGATTTATTGACCTCTAAGCTTTGGCTCTGCCTTGCTTCCATAATTCTCTTTTATTTGGAGGTTTCTGTATTAAATTGAGGATTAGGTTGTTTCAAAGTAAATGGGAGTTCTGGCTGAGGGGTGGGGGAAGGCAATAAAAATGCCTTCACAAACCAGTTCCTTTACTCTGTGACCCAGGCTGTTCCCACAGGTGCCTTGACCCTTGATAAAATAATCCTGCTGTGGAGGTGTAGACAACCATGGTTCATGGAGCCTGCAGTTATCTCCTTGGGAGAGTCTTATCAGCTTGCAGAGCCACTGTAAGAATTGCTTTAACCCTTGGTAGAGACTCTTCCTGTATCTCTTTCCACAGAAATGAGAGCAGAAGGCAGATACCTGGCCTGATACTGAGACCCAATAACCAAAGCCTGCGCTTCTTTCTATAGAGAAGTCAGACAGACCCAAGCTCAGCTAGTGGAGGTGTGGGTTGGTGAGTGGCAAGCCCTTTGCCAGATGTGAGCCACGTCATCACAACTTCTATGTCAAAACCCAGGGGCTTGCTGTGGAAATTAGGCAGACAGGACAAGGAATGGCCTCTTGTAGACTCCTAAAAGAAAAATTCGACTCAGAAGAATTTTTTCCTACCATTTTTATCCACTCTTAAGAGAATTAGAGTATGCGTTTTCTGGAAATAACTTTTAGCTTACAGAAAAGTTGCAAGAATGAAAATAATACAAAGGACACCCTTATTCCTTGTACTCAGTTAACTATTAACTATCTTTTTCTGAGCCATTTGAGAGTACGTTTCATACATCATGACTCTTTATCCTTAAGTACTTCAACACATATTTCCTGGGAAATGGGATATTCTCTTGTGCAGCCAGAGTACAGTTATCAACTTCAGTGAAATTAATGTTGATGAATACCTTTATATAATCTATCATCCATAGCCAATGTTTTATCAATGGACCCAATATTGTCCTTTATAGCATTATTTTCCTTTCAGTACAGGATCCAGTCTAGGATGATATTGCATTTAGTTGTGATGTCTTGTTTTTGATCCTTTCACTGTACAACCTTTATAGTTATGGGTTGTCTTACTGGCTTATTTGAAATTGAAGTATTTTTTTTCTTAAACCTGACTTCATTTACAACCATCCTTTCGTTCACTTCAAAACCAAAGCCAGATTCTCTGGAGCCCAAACCCACTCCCATTGTGTGGAAAGTGTTTTCACATGTGTGGTGGAAGGGATGGGATGAGGGGTTTGGGGTGTGCATTTTATACATGGTTGACTTTTTTTTCTAATTGAAAAGACAAAAAAGCAGATTAGATCCTTTGAGATCATTGTCACATTCCCCTCTTGCCAGTCTGACTTATTGCCAAGAAGGCCTTTCCTTCGTCCTTGAGGAGAAAAATGGATCATTTGGACAATCTTTGCTGTATATTGAGACAACACACTCTTATGAATCTAGAAACAGGAATACTTTTACATTTCCCCAGAGCCCTCATCTCAGCGCTTTCATGCATGTTATGAGTCACCAGCAGCAGCACATGCGATAATTAAGCATTTCTATGCATGCAGTGCTTTGGTTAGCACCGCAAAGGGTATACTCAGCAATTCTGGTCCCTGCCCTCCAGAACAACTTGCTCAACATGCATCAATATGCATTATTAAATATAATAACACATCAAGTAAAAAATATGGCTAACCCTTGAAAGACATAATACAGACTCAGAATTATTGAGATGATTTTCAGATGGCACATTTCATCACAGAGAGGCTAAATCATTTGCCAAAGGTTACTTTTAAAAAAATTAGTGCTAGCCGGGCTCGGTGGCTCAGCCTGTAATCCCGTGCTTTGGGAGGCCGAGGTGAGTGGATTGCCTGAGCCCGCGGGTTCGACACCTGCCTGGGCAACTTGGCGAGACCTCATCTTTACAATAAATTTTTAAAAATGAGCCGGGTGTGGTAGCGCGTGCCTGTAATTCCGGCTACTCGGAAGGCTGAGGCGGAAGGATCGCCGGAGCCCAGCAGGTTGAGGCTGCGGTGGCCGGGAGCGGCCACTGCAC